>NJDD01003125.1:101737-129096 GCA_002245505.1 Calephelis nemesis
ATGCTAACTATCTACATACCAAATTTCAGCAAAATCGGTTAGGTGGTTTAGGCGTGAAAAGGTATCAGACAGACAGACAGAGTTAGTTTCGCATACAAACTTTATAATGTTAGTGTGGATTATTAAATTACGAACGTAAATACAATTTAGATAAAAAATGTCCTATGAAAAAGGCACGTGCTTCGTCGCGACCGCACCGCGGCCGGCCGGTACCGCCGCAACCGCGATGTCCCTATATCTTAAACCTGTAATATCTCCGAAGCTATTCGTTTAATTTACATACTGTAAAGGGCAATATTATTCTATATTAATTGTAAAACTTGTTTGAGATACTTAATTAGATAAGGATTAATGTTGTATTGCTTTAAATAGCTTCGTAAATAAGCCATTATTTTTCGTAAAAAGTAAAGGATAAAAATTGGTTATTGTAAGTTATCCTTAAGAGATAAACATATCACACCGCGAACTTTTTTGTAGACCTTTTTAGGGTAAACAATACTTAGTACAATATTTTGATCTATCTCGTAGAGTTCAGCCAGCGTTTGCAATGCAAGCGCAAAAAAATATGTATATTTACGACTTCCCATTAGAAATCTTGAAATTATCAGTGGTTCTCTAATATATGAAGCATGTTATTATACGTATAAACCTTCCTCTTGAATCGCTCTACCTATTGAAAAAAACCGCATCAAAATCCGTTGCGTAGTTTTAAAGATATAAGCATACATACATACAGACAGACGCGGAAAGCGACTTTGCTTTATACTATGTATAGATAAAGTAAGTACTTTAACTGTAGTGGATATTTACAAATAAAAACGGTTATTCCTACATTCTTTGAATAAATACAAAATCATCCGGCTTTGACAATAAAAGCACAACAATATTTAACAATGCTACTGCCGACTGCGGTGTACCACAAGGCAGCGTTTTAGGGCTATTTCTTTTTCAATTTACACAAATTTGCGTGATGCTGTGATCATGATTCTGTGTTATTTGCTGACAATACTACCCTTCTCATTACGTGTAAGAACAGAAGTGTTTTAGCTGGAGAAAGTATTAAACTTTGAACAAAGTGATAGAATGATTACATGAAATTAAATCTTACAAAACTTAAATTATTTGAATTTCAAGCACAATATGAGACTAAGAAATTAGACATATTTTAAATAATACGACTGTAGGGAAAGTAGACCTAACTAACTTTGTAGAATTTAAAATCGAGAAATATTACAATTGGAAATCGCATACTGACTCTCTTTTTGCAATAAAATGATTTGTTTTACAATTACACACACACCTAAGACTTCTTAGTTAGTCGAGAGTCTAGCGAGCACGCCTGGGTCCACCGATCAACCGTAAGGTTCGGATTAGTCGGGGGAAGGCATTTGTGTTTCATCGCAAACACACACACACACACACATTTAAATGTCTGCATTTCCGTGTCCGGGTGTTTACTTAATTTACTCTGGCATTTATTTAAACATTTATGATTTTGTAATATTTTAAGTACTAGACTATTATTTTAAAGTAGCGATCCGATTGCTCTTCGAAATGCAGCACTACTGTGAGTAGGTTGAGTATGTGAGTGAAGGACAACTTTGCTTATGTACGACGGCAAACAGTGGCAGTATGCAACAAATTATTTTGGGCTACTTTAGTTTCTGAAGGTGGGTCGAGAATGTGTGTGACAAGATGACATAGGCATAAGTTTATATCTGTCTAACACATATTTTGTAAAGTATCATTTGATTACGAAATTACATTTTTATATTTTTATTTGTTAGTAAGTAGAGTCAGCTAAGCACAAACTTAGACCTGTACGTAACTATACACATCGGTTTTAACATGTTACTTTTACCAAATTACAGCTTTTTGTATTAAACTGACGAATTATAACATCCTTTTTAAAAAGATTCATTATCATAACAAAAAATATAATCAGATTACATTTAATCACTTTCTTTACTTTAAAGTGAGCACTTGAAAAAAAAAGATAGGACGCGATTGATATTTTCAATGACAACGGTATCCATTCGTATTTTGTCCAAATATTCTTTTCTAGGAATTTAAAATAAAATATCGACAATGGTACTAGTGCATCACTATAAAATTTAACACAAAATATGATCAGAATCAGAATCAAAATAAAAAAAAACTTTATTCACGTGAATCATACAAGTAATACTTGCGGCATAGAATGGCGTTGTTGGCAAGCATGAGTACTAACGACGCGAAAAAGAGCAGACACAAAAATGTCATTATCTCTTTCGGCAAACATAATATCAACATTTATTAAAAGAGACAAAGAGACTTTGTTAAGTTATATGTCGATTTCAATGGTATTTATACAACTAAATCTGCTATAAAACGTAGTCGCACTTCTTTATTTCTATTTCTATGGCTATAGCATTCAGCTTGTCATTAGGAGATTCATATTCTTGTTCATCGTCTTATCGCAAAATAATAATGATAAAAATTAAAAGAAACAAAGAGACGTTGTTAAGTTATATATCGATTTCAACTAAATCGGCTATAAAACATAGTCGCACTTCTTTATTTCTATTTCTATGGCTATAGCATTCAGCTTGTCATCAGAAGATTCATATTCTTGTTCATCGTCTTATCGCAAAATAATAATGATAAAAATGTTATCGAAACATTACTTACTTTATTTTTTATAATGAATGAATGAATAATTTACAATTATTATTATACTTTTTTACGATACGTTCATGACAAAAATTGAAACGGAATTTTTATTCCAAATTAATGTGGTAATGATTATGATATATATACTACCTAATAAAAAAAGGATACGTTAAACCAAAAAGTACTCTGTGAAAAGTTTTGTGGACTAACTTATAAAAAATAATATACACGTCGAACATAAAACCTCCGCTTTTCGTCTCTTGAAAATACTAGGTCCATGCCGTGCAATAACATGTAACCAAACCTTATCAAAAAAACTTATAAACAAAAAATATTCTTGTAAGGGATTAGTCAAAATATTAGGCGATTTTAACTTCAACAATTGCAACTCTTTTCTTTTCACGTGCGCGATGTCATAGCGTGCGCCTACACTACACCCCGCTTGTTTTACCCACACACATTGCATAAAGTTGTCTTAACTTTTTCATTCGCATTTGTATGTGATTCATCTATACTTTTGTATTAGTCTGAGGAGTTAGCAAACCAAGTTTATTTTGTCTGTCTTGAAAATTGCGGAAAGGACTACAAACTTCCAACCATCAATTTTAGGAGTTGAAAGAGCCAAAAATTACCCTATTTTACTATCGAGCCCTTCAACTAACTATACATGAAAAGATCTCACAAATTCTTTGCTCCGTTATGACGTAAAGATTAACAAACAGACACACTTTCATATTATAATGTTAATATGGAAACAAATTATTATAACATGATATTCACGCCTATTACTATCAATTATTTCATGACGTATAGATTTTTTACACATTTATTAGCGAATAAGTCATAAATGTCTTTGGCCTCCTTTATTCTTACAATATTTACAGTCAGGAGGACATAATCAACATTCGCAGGCTTGTACTTCACAGAAAACAGACGTACTGTGGAAAATTCGATCAAAAATGTTACGATTCTTGGGCATACTACATTTATTTATGACTGTGGGTTATGTTGCTGGTAATGAGATTTCATTGGTATGTATTCATTAATTTATTTTTATTGCTATGTTTTTTTTATGGAGTGCAAAAATTTTATTTAAAGGTGAGTTATTATTACAAAATTCTTTTTTGTTTGTTTTGTTGATTATACAGAAATAATTTTCAACATCAGCATACGCCCGCCTTATCATTTGATGGCGGTGTTCTAGTTTCTTGATCTAAGTCTATTTCTATTACTCTAATACAAATGTACATACAGCTATTAAGGTATGTGTTTAGGTATTTCTCTGTTTTACTTTTAATTTAGGTAGTAACTGGATTAGGAAATACCTACCTAGTCCTACCTACTTAGTCACAGCTAGTGAAAGAATGCTTTCTCTGGACAAATGCTACGTTTTGGGTACACTTGTTATTTATTTTATGTTATAAGATAATAAACAAGCACACGGATCTCCTATAATAAAAAAAACGGTGATCTATATTATACACCACAAATGTTATAGGTGCGTCACTGTCCCGTGGTGCCTATTGTAAAAGTTTACTGCATACCGTACCCTCCGGACCGGAATGTGATATGCTCATTATGTAAACAGGAATAAGTAAGGCGACGGAACCCTACCCGGCAGGTGCTGCACAGTATTTTGACAATAGTGAAACGGCCATTTAAAGGTTTAAAAATGAAAAAGAACTAAATTGAATGGGCACTGTGCTAGATATAGTTGTGAAATTAGGGGTGGAGCGTTAATTTTTTTTATGTTTAAACGGGTAACCTTTTTACGTATATTAGTTAAGAATCACTAAAAAGAACGTAATGATTTAACCCTAGAAAGATAATCATATTGTGCAAAGTACCCGTCATTAGAAGCTGTAAATTATGTAAACAAACGGGAGTTAACAACATTTGGTTCAAAGATAAAAGTATTTTTTTTTAATATTTAATTAATTAATTAATTAATTTAATTAATATCGCCTCTGTGGTCGAGCGGTCTGGGTGTTGGACTTGACTGCATGAGGTCTCGGGTTCGAATCCCGGGTCGGCCAACAAAAAGAAGATTGGATTTTTCCAATTTTCTAATTAATAAAAGATGTTGGTCGGGATTGGAAACGTGCCCGGTTGGCGATAGGCTTGCCACCTATCACATTATGGGACTTAGTATCTTTGGCTAGTCATGAGTGCCCTGGTTGTGCCTCTGCCTACCTCTTCGGGGATATGGGCGTGAAGATACTTTTATTTAATTAATAATTTAAATATGTATAATAAATTACGTATGTTTTGACATTTTTTTCGTTGCAAATTGATTTCCTTAGATGTACTGGGTACTGGCTTCATTATACGTTAATACACAATAACAAATAATTGATAAAAAAAAATAAAATTAAGGCAACAATTAACAAAACTACCAACAATAACAAAGTGATAACGAAAAGATAAAAAAATTAACAATAACAACCAAATCCGCGATTTTAACAAAGCAATGAAAAATTCAAAACTCGAATGACGCGTTTATTTCCAAAAGACGAACCGATGGTGTGCATTCCCGGCGACCGGCGCGTCCCCGTACCAAGACACTCAAACGTCAGTTGTTAGATATGATCCGACTAAATTAAATAGGTTGTTACTTTCATATAACCCGTCTATTTTTTATTTCGATTGAATATGGTCAGTTTATTGTTGTCTCGAAGTAAAAGAAAATACTGGGTAAAAGATGTTTGTTTACATAATTTATAGCTTCTCATGACGGGTGCTTTAGTACTTATAGAAAAGATACTCATGCGTAAAATTGACGCATGTGTTTTATTTAGCTGTAGGTTGGTGTTTGTTAATTTATTTCAATAAAATTGTATGTTATATATATTGACACATATATAAGAATAATTAAAACTGCAGATAATATATTTATAAATATTTTTTTATTAAAAAATAACCAAACTTATAAACCTTTGTTATAAATCAAATAAACTTTTTAACATTTACTTTTTCTACAACAAATTATATTTAAATATAATAATGAGCCTTTTTTTTCACATAATCAACAATAACAATATCCTACGCATATTAGGAACATATAATTTTATAAAAATCAGTTACAAACAGTTTTGGCACATATCAATGTTATGCTCACGACATATGATTTTTTTAAACTTTTTACACAAAACGGGGTCGTATACGTTACGGCACATGCGGCTTGAACCTCTTTGAGCTCGAACAATGTTTGCTGCTGAGACTCGGCCACGCCTCGATGCCTTTGACGTCAACCAACAGTGTCTGTTCTTACTTCTGTACGATCTGTTGTGTTACGATCCTTCGAGAGACTGATGTGGAGATTGGTTGTTCAGTGGTGCTTGACTCATCTTGGATTATATTTTCACTTGACGTCGGCTGTTCCTCTTCTAAGACGTCTATAAAAGCTTCTTTTGTGTCGCTCTGCATGTCATCTTCACTCTCATGGTCACCTACTTCACTGTCGGTATCCTCACAGGCTCGTCGTTACTTTGCATGAGACTGGCCAGGATACGGTCTTCGTCCAAGTTACTACTTCCCATTGCATGCATCAATATATATAAAACAAACTGTTAATGTTAGTAATAATATACAGTTATAATAACATTAAAAAAATTAAAAAAATATGTACAAGTCAAAATCATAAAAGTCACGTAAAAAATAATCATGCGTAATTTTAACTCACGCGGTCGTTATATTTCAAAATCGGTTACACTTACCTTACTGACACGTGATATGGAAGCTCCCAGCTACGAATGAGATGTCCTAAACGCACATCTATGGATTCACACTATTAAGAAAGAGAGAGCTATATTTCACAAACGTATGCATCATTTTTACGCAGACTATCTTTCTAGGGTTAATTTATTTCGGCGAAACTTCTCAATAAAAGATATGTATATCGTTAAAATTAATCTTATATAATATCACAGGCACATACATTAACTGAACATTAAAGTAGTAGAGATTGTCATCGCATAGAGTTGATGAATGATAATTAATCCTTTCGAGTGCTTGAGCTAATAAATATTTTAGTGGTGTTCGCTTTAAAACCTTTCTTAAGAACCGGCGCTACAAAAGCGGATTTCAATATATGTATAAGGAATGGTTTCTATGTAACTACATGTGTGACAACTGTTAAGATCCAAATTTTTTGATGAGCTGAGTTCTTTTGGTATTTCATATTTGTTAAGGAAATTAGTAGACTTCACTTCAAAAACCTATGGCCGAAAATCTTTAAGTTTATGATAAACGATTTAATTAATTTTTTTAATGTTAAAGTTTTAATTTTTTTTTCAGCCTTACACCTGTGTAATCGGCGCAGGATACTCCGGGCTTGCTACTGCCCGCCACCTGAAGCAAATGGGAGTGTACTTTAGAGTGTTTGAAGCTACTGAAGATATAGGCGGCACCTGGAGATTCGATCCTCATGTCGGTGTCCACGACGCTGGAGTACCGGTCTTTAGTAGCCAGTATAAAAACCTCAGGTGAGATTTAATATCGTTTTCTATTACATGATTACGGTAAGGTAACTAACAAAACTAACTTTTGGGTTGAAATTCGCGAAGTATTTTTGATACTCACATTAACCAAGCGAACAGTTTTCTTACTTTGGGCTTAGATCAATTCCGTTTAATACGGAATATCATGATGGAATATGTTTAAGACTTAAGAAAAAATAATTAACTTATAAAATTTTATCGCTGCTCTTTAACCTAACTATTAATTAAATTTAAATTTTATTTATCATTTCAAAACTGTGTCAATCAATTACCTTATTTTCCTATCGCTTGTAATTTTAACTTATAAGGTAATCGATGATTATTTCACCTGCGGGGATGTACACCTTAAAAAGTTATTCTTAAGAACTATATTGATATAGGTTTTTTTGTACCTACTATTTTATTTCCACTTTAGATCTCTGAAAAAAATATTTGCTACTTCAACATCAGATGAAGCAACCGAACCGTCGACCACTGAAAATCTTCTAGTTTCCAATATTAATTTGGTATAGATATCAATCTGTTTCGAGCTCAGCATCAGCATCTTTAAAAAATATTACAAACAGAGAATTTTTTCGTAACATTTATGTACTTAAATCTGGGTGCTTATTTCTTTTAACACTTCTTTAAATACTTCTGTTTCATCGTTATACCTTCAAAGAATTACACATGAAACCTGTTTATTGCTTAAAATCTTTTTTTGCTATAGTTTGTAAAGTTTAGCGGTTGATGCGTAAAATTGATTTAAACTTTTTTAAACACAATGTCAATACTTCGCTCATAGTTGTTTACCTTGCATTGTGGCAAAAATCTGATTATGATCCAGTTATTTTTAAAAGCTTTTATTTAACTTGCAATGTATGTATGTTAGTTCGGGTGGAATTTTTAAATTCAATTTTGAAGCAGATATCTTCAAACGATTGAGCTGAAATGTGGTATTCACATTTAGTTTGGATGACAATGCGCGATAAAATAAGTTACGACACTCAAAATCCAATAAGGCGGATCATCTAAGATGTCGCAATAGTTATTTTTAGTGCACTTCTTCAATATGAGTGTCAAATAATAGAACTTGTTGAGAACAACTTGAAAAAAAATTATGTGACGTCATTCTAAATCCAATATAGTGGACCATCCCAGATGGCGGTATAGCTATTTTTAATGCCCTTCTACTATATGGGTAATGTAATGTTAATCTAAATGTAATGTTATTCTAAATATCTATTATGGTGAACCGTCCAACACAGCGAAATAGTTATTTAATGTTCTTCAACAATATTGGTACCAATTGGTCATGGTCATGGCCAATGGTCATTCTCAATCCAATATGTTGGACCAGTTAAGATAGCGGAATAGTTATTATTAATGCACTTTTACAATATGGGTATCAAATTAAAGGGCTCGTTGAGAGAAACTCGAAAAATAAAGTGATGTCATTCTAAACATAATATGGCGGACCATCCAAGATAGCGGAATAGTTATTTTTAATACATTTCTACAGTATGGGTATAAAATGAAAAGGCTTACTGAAATTATTTGAAAAACAGTGTGACATCACTTTAAATCCAATATGGCGCAGTTTTGAAAGGGTTCGCTGAGAAAAAAATAATTAAAAAAATTTAAAGCCTGTAGCGTAGACTGATTAACGGCTTGGCTTGTGTGTTTTAACGGAATGGGCGACATCAGCATTGCTCTGCAACCTGTCTAGGAGAAGGACAACTCTAAAATCAAACCAGGAACTGTGTTTCGTCACGCATAAGTAAGCAGACATAAGAGGCGCATTCTTCCAAACACTCAAGTCAAGGTGAGGCCGTTCCTAAGCCTGAGTGTTACCGGGGTGTAACATGATGTCATGAAAGTACTACCTCAGGGCACCCAGCGGTACCCTGTTTTATATAAGTTCTTACCCTTCTAAACGGAGCTCTGGGAGGGACAACAAATAGTGCAAACTGATAAGCCTGTTGAAAAGCTAGATTGTTCGTAATTAACAGGCAAACTATTTTGCAACAATCATGCGTAAAATGAGATAAACAGACTAAGAAGCCTAGCGACAGCTAAAAAGTGTAAAATAAATTAAAAGCAAAAAAAATATTTTTAGATAAAGCTTTTATTTAAAGACTTTAAAAATAAGAAAATAACTTTTTACTTTAAAAATATTAACTATGAACTTACATCCCCATTATACACAACTTAAATGCTCATAAAAGATTGTCACGATTATCAATATTAAATTAAATATAAATTGTATTAATTTAAACTTAGTTGATTTTACAGAAGTCAATAAGTAGGTGCTAGTTTATTTACTCAAGGAAATCGTGCGACAAGCTTTTATGATCATAAAGTAGTGTATAATGAGGTTGTAAGTTAATAGTTAATATTTAAAAAAAATATTTTCTTCTTTTTAGAGCCTTTAAATAAAAACTTTTTTTTTAATTTTTTTGTTTTTAATTTATTACTTTAATCCTTAGACCACAAAACGTGCTTTATATTTATGTATTGCGTTGGCGTTATATCATAAATGATAAATTATTCAGAAATTTTCCCCGTGTTGGTCCGGGCTCCTTTGCAGAATAGACTATCTGCCTTTCTTGCCAGGCAGCTCGTAAATGGCAAGCATAGGCTTATGATCACTAATACCGTGATATCTGACTAGGTGGTAGAGTTTCGCAGCGACTCGCCCGGATTGGTACCACCGCCTGACCTATTTCTGCCGCCATAACGTCATGACGTGTTCCGGTTCGGAGTGTAAGGTAACTTACTTTTGCTCGAGGCCTAACATCCTGACCTCAGGTTGGCAACGCACCATTACCATCTTTGTTGTCTAGGCGACGTGAATTTCTTACCATCAAGAAATCCGTCTGCTTGTTTGCCTTCCTCTACCATAAAAAAATATCGAACTAAGCAATGGTATCCCAATCTTGTCGCAAAGCTAGCTTATTCTAGCAAAGCCTTGAGCCTTGAAGGTCTAAGCAGTGGGTTCCATCCCGTCCGACAGTGTAAATGCCGAGTGAGTAATGCATTTTTCTAAAACTCGCAACCTGGGCCTATAATTTTAGACTTTAACTAATATCGCCTCTGTGGGCTAAATTTCCAGCGTTGAACTGATCTCTTGAAGCCTCGGGTTCGATTCTGCAATCAGGCAACAAAAAAAAGAAGAAAACGAGTTTTTTTTTCTATTTTCCAATAAAAAGTAACATTGCCGGGATTTGATAGGTGGCTGTTGGCGATAGTCTAGCCACCTGTCACACTGTGGGACTTGATTTTTTCGACTAGTCGTTGGTGCCCTAGTTATGCCTCTGCTTCCCTCTTCACGGACATGGACTTGATGATACTTTATCATTTAATTCATTCATTTACTTTTCACTCAGTTTACAAAATGAATACCTTATAAGGTTTTTACGAGTAAGAGTTACACTGTAGCACCAGTGCCCTAAAAACGGCTGGAAAGTTTCGGTTCTAACATATTTGTTCTGAAAATTTTGACTTGTAGAAATACCGGAGCAAAGCCGGGTCAAACTAATAAGTTTTTAAAGCTTTGATTAAAAGGCAATGCCCAAGTTAAGTTGTTTGTATAGAAAAAATGTGTGGATAGTTGTAGATGCCCAATAATCAAGGTTATGTGGATGGAAATCTTCATTCACTTCGTATGAAAGTAGAAAGTGAATGCTGGGTTTAAAACCTTGTCACGTGTCAGATAATGAGCGTTTTTATGACTATGCAGGATGAACTCACCTCGACAGACCATGGAGTACAGCGACTATCCATTTCCTGATAATACTCCTTCTTACCCAACGGGCACCTGCTTCTATAAGTATCTCAAGTCGTTTGCGAAACAATTTAATTTGATGAACAATATTCAAGTAAGTACATTTTTTTTAATTACATAAGAAGATTCTAGATTCACCTGTACGTTTTTGATAAATTCAAACTCAAACTCAAAATCTATTTATTCACATGGATCTATACAAAGATTCTTGTGACGCGTCTTTATAATTATAAAAACTACCACCGGATCGGAACGCGGCCACACACTGTGAAGATCCGGCGAAAGAAACTCAGCGGTTTTTTTTTTCTTATAAATAAAATTTACAAAAGTATATTACATTTCATTAATTTGTAAAGATTGTATGAGGAGCAATTAATCCCAAGCATTTCTGTCTTCTAAATATTCTGAAATCTTATAATAACCTTTACCATACAACTTAGATTTAATACATTTTTTTAATTTATTAAATGGTAAGTCTTTAATATGCTCGGGAAGTTTATTGTAAAAACTTTAGATTTTGATAGATTCAGATTTTTTTTTGATAGGTTTAGATTTTGATAATTACTTTGTTGTATCTAATATTTTCCATTGTTGGCACCGTGTAAAACTTCCAAATATTAATATCTTTAAATGAAGAAACCCTAATACTGTTTTACGTATCACTTATAAGTTATTATTTTGTAAATAGCCTACCAGTTTCTCGTATAACAAATCAAAAATATAGTTTAGTAATTTAAGTTTTAGCCCTGATGATGCTGTTAAGCGAAACCAGTAGGCAGTAGGCGAAACCAGTGGTCGCCCGTTGGTCGAAATACGGCCATAATAAATTTTAATATCTTGTTGATAAGAACGCCATCTTCATTTCTCAAGACCAACTACTTTGTTTCCAAAATGTATGGTGGGCCATCTGTGACCTTTTATCGTTATCATCAATATATTTGTTTGTGTGTGCCAAATGCATAGTAGATTATTATGTTTTATTTATTTATTTAATGTACTTCATAAGCTTTATTATTGAAAAATATTAGCCTTCTGCACATCTTCTACACATTAACTATAAGTGTGCCAAATGTTATGCTCCTGCGTCTGCGCAATTTTCGTAAAAACGAGTCCGTAATTTTGGTATAACGTACCTATTAATATATTATAGATAAATCTTTTGTCGAATATAATTTCAGAAGTGTTCCCATACGGCTTTGAGCAATATACGACAGATACGTTTTTTTTTTTTAATAATGCATAATATGTTTTGTACTTAGGTTGTTTTGTGATAACATTTAAGTCGTTTTTTTCAGTTTTACTGAGGTTGATATTTGTGTGTGAGCTTAATATGACGGAAAAATTTTCTTTTTAACCCTAGAAAGCAAAACATTTTATGATTATATGAATAGCTATAAGTCAGTAGCCATTTGATGCACTGATGTTTGTTTGTTATGTGATAAGTCAGCACACGGGTCTCCTGATACCATAGATGTTACAGGTGCGTTGCTGTCCTGTGGCCGGTATGTTACATCTATTGTGCAAATCTTCCGGCTATCCTACCTTCCGAACATGATCGAGTCACTATGTCGGCAGGAATCTGGATGGATCTCCGCCCAAACAAGTTACTATAGAGCACTTTACCAGCAACGTTATATCAAAACTCTCACATTTTGCAGGTTCGCAGCTACGTAACATTAGTGAAGCGGGTTGACAACCGTTGGGAGGTGACGTATTTAAAAACTGGTGATTACGCTGGTCCAACGAATTATACAGTCTCTTGTGACTTTGTTATAGTTGCGACTGGGCGTTATATAAAGCCAATTATGCCGCAGCTTCCTGGGCTGAACATATTTAAGGGTATGAATCTAATTTAGTTCAACAAATTGCTACTGGCTGGTGTAAGCTGCACTAGAATTGGTGAAAGCTGTTTTATTTATATATTGCAAACTGAGATTTTTGTAATAAAAAAAGACAAAATAGCTAATTTGATAGTGAAAAGTGAAAAGTGACAAGTGAAGATGTAAAGTGGAACGTTAAGAAAGTTTCAGGTTTAAATCTTGCGTAAAATCTAGTCATTTCAGGAAACATGCGATACAACCAAACCATTAAAGGAAAACAATAAATGAAATAATTAGACCTGGTGCACAAAACTATACCAAATATAACTTTACACATTTACATACAAAATATAAAACGTACTAAAATAACACAAAAGGAGCTTAAATAACCTTAAGAAAAAAATACAACTGTAAATTTGGTAAAATAATAGTGTAATATAGTATTTGATTACTACAATGTTACAGTATAGTAGGTAATCGTGATGTGATATTTATACTTTATTGCACATTCAACCATAATTTGCTTCAAACTTTGAAACAATTAATTATATTTTCACTTTTATAGGAAATTACATACATAGCCATGACTACAAGGATCAAGAAGCATATAAAGGGCGTAGAGTGCTTGTGGTAGGCGCTGGACCTTCAGGTGTAGATATAGGCTTTCAATTACAGTACACCGCCACTAAGGTTGTACACAGCCATCATCGTAATGTCACTTCATTAAATTTCAACAACAATTACATAAAGAAACCCGATGTTAAAACGTTTGTCCCCAATGGGGCTATCTTCACTGATGGGACCTTTGAAGAGGTTGATGATGTTATAATCTGTACAGGTTTGTAATTTTGTAATTTGATTTTTAGGACGTTTTATCTATTTCGAGTATTTAATTATCGTCGAAATTTAAATACATCTAATGTAATTTGTTGACGCAGAAATATAGAACTCAAGGTTTTCTTAGTTTTCGATGCTAGTCGACCTAATATTACCTTTCTATGTCATACTTGTTTCTGCTGTACTGGCTGTACTGCTGAACTGAAATATATTGTGACCGCCTCCTTGGTCGAGTAGCTAGCGTAAACGCCTTACTACATTGACTTGGCTCGGTTTCGTTTCCCGACGGGGGCAGGCATTTTTGTGATGAACATGGCTGCATTTCCGGGTCAGGGTGTTTATTAATTATATTCTGGTATCTATTTAAGTATTTTTGTGTATTGTTGACTAACACCCATATCACAAGTATATAATTTGCTTACTTTGGGGTATACTATATTATACATATTATACTATTACTTACTAGGCTCAATTTGTGTGACTTGTCCGGGGAGGTTTATTATTATTATTATTTATTTTTTACATTTCTTACGGTTTACGTCGGACTACTGGTATGTACGGACCTAAGCCAAGTGCATATCAGAAGGAAGTTAAATGGTGATTCTGTCTGAGTAGGTGTAGTTGTAATGGTCGCAGTAGTTTTTGCTTCTATTTGCAAAAACTTCCTTACTATTCTGCATGTATTTATTATGGCAGCCTTTTGAAGATTTTTAAAAAACTTCAAAAGTTGAAGGTGGTAAGTTTAAAGTCCTGATACATTGTTGCAGCTGTTTTGGGATCACTCCAGTTGTGGAGCGAACTATCGGAACTATTGTTACTTTTTGTAAATGCCAAAGTCGGGTAATTTCATCTTTTAACTCACTATGCTTTGTCAATTTTTCAGATATTGTAGATTACAAGTTATGTATATCTGGGGCGGCTATATCTATTAAGTATCCAGTTTTGTTAGTTTTATTGATTAATGTTATATCTGGTCTGTTAAAATGAATTGTACGATCTGTGAGGATCGCTCGGTCAAAGTATAGTCTAGTCATAGTGTTTTCTAATACGGCTTTTGGTTTATGTTTATACTCGTAGTATGGTTGTTATATATTGTATTGTCTCTAGAGAGCTATTACGTCTACAACATCTGTTTAAATCTATGAGCACTTATATGATCAAACATCATTTCTTGTACGCGACTATTCAAAGTTTCTTCATGAATCCAGTCAGAATTTATATTATGTTGTACCGCTTGTTCCCATATTGACGCCTAAAAACTGAACAGAGTATCTGCAAACGGAAACTCATTTTTGTAGCTATCTAAGCACATAAGCTTAATATCTTCTTACACGACCCGAAATTACCGATAGTTTCTGTTTCAGTTTATCTAGTGTATGTCTGTATTGTGTGTTTGGTTCCTCGTGAACGGAATGAGTTATTTATTGATGTATTAAGACATTTACATACTTTCCTAGATTTTTGTTTATGTTACCATTTATAAATTGTGTTAATTTTCCCATGTTTTATCGTAATAATGTTATTCTTTGTTCCAATCGCCTTTCCCAGCGTGGTTGGTAATCTTTTCCGTTTATGGGAGATCTTTCAGATATGTCGAGTATAAGTTTAGTTCCATTGAGCTTAGCTGTAGTCCAAGCAGTACAATATCTTATTGTCTGTAATGTGTTAAAATTAGTATCTTTGTAAACGATTTCCGGAAAGACAGTACAATAGAAATAATGAACTGATTGTGCTAGTTTTGTTGATGTTTTTTGTTGGAAATTTATGCTGCTAGTAAAGTCAGTACGTTTATAGTATTCAAATGCTTGTTTGGTTTGTCAAAATGTCTCTTTCTGTGCTTAGTGTTTTAGAGTCTACTTGTAGTTCGAAAGATGATGCTTCTTCCGTGGGATTTGGGGTTATACTTCTGACAAATTGATTATATATTACATTGGAACTTAAATACTGTACATTGGTTGTATAGGTTCATCAAGTTAGCTGAAACATTTAAAGGTACTCGTAATTCTTCTGTAATTTGGTGTTAAATAGCCGTTATTCTATTTATTTTTAATTACTGCTCTTCTTTGGTCTGCTATTAATTGTTCACTTAAGTAATCCAGTGAAGGGAATAATATAGACGGATCAGATTTTGATTTTTTTTCGTTTGAGCATTTCAACATCGCTTGTGTGTTAGTGTTTTTCGGTCTTTGCGTTGCTTTCAGGTCCAGATCTTTATTTTGTATCATAATATAAGGAGCTTTCAATTACTTCTGCTGTTACTTCTCTATGCGAATCTTGGTTATGTAATCTTTTTTGCAAGTTGTTTAACTATTTTGACACATAGTAAATCTAATCGAATTTCTGCCGCGGCAGCTGTTTATTACGAATTATTGCTCATCGTTGGTCTCCTATCTTTTGTCGGCTAACTTACTTTTCTGGGAATTTTTCGGAAAATTTTAAGTGTAAGGGATTGAGGTAAGATTTTGTCGAGTCTGTAGTTCAGTGATTTGAAGGTAGATGCGCAGTATATAGGTGTTCATTTTGTGACTCCATCGCTTGCACTTTTGATGGATACTAGAAATCGGCACTATTTCAGAGCCTAAGTTGATGTCTTATACAGCATCAGCTAGAGTACTAGAGGAAGATGATAAAGATGTCAGTCTTATCACATATGAAGAGCTATACATTTTGGCTGTATCTCCAACGTCGGTGGTCCCGTCTGTTCAACTCCCAACACTCGGCTGCAGCATCTTGTATGACGGTCGTCCGCCTGCTCAATGCCTTACCACCGTTGTCTCGCATACTGAAACACTCAGCACCGGTTCCAGGTGCGCCGCGGCGACCCTCTGCAGCGACCGTAGGGTATATTTACTGTTAAGCTGTTTAGTTTTGTTTAGGTGGGAATGATCTGTTAGAGGATAACCTAGAAATTTTATTATTTCAGTCTGAAATATGTATCTCCCCCTCAGGGTATGTGGTCCAGTAATTCTGATATAATAATATTATTCGCTCTTACCATGCCCTCCCCCACCGGTTCAAGGTTCTTTTCCCGGGGGTTATTATTATATTTTTGCCTATTTATACAATTAATTAAAGATTATTTATTTATTGATAAATCAAAATTCCAACACAACAATAATTATGCTCGTATTTATAAAACCATTTTACTTTCTCTAAAATATTTCCTGTTTTCACGTATTTTCGTTAAGTTTAATTTCTACAGTTACCATTGTAAATCCAAAGATTGTCAACGAGTTAGCATGCGATCTTTATTATTTTTGTATTTTTTTAAAGTTAATGATGATTATACGTATGATGTAGAATGACAGTTCTTAGAACTTAGTGAGTTAGGAACATAAGAGTAAAATAAATTATTAACAAAACATTTACAGAAAAAGCTTTTATTTAAATGGAGAAATTAATTTTTGTTTAAATATTAACTATGAACTTATAATCTTTTTATTTACGACTTACATGATCATTAAAGATTGTCGCGATCATCAGTTTTAAATTCAACTGAAATTTTATTAATTCAAACTTAGCACTTTTTAACTTTAGCACACACGACAAGCTTTTATGACCATTTAAGTTGTGAATAATAAGGTAGTAAGTTCATAATTAATATTTTTTAAGAAAAAAATATTTTCATCTTTTTAGGCCATTTAAATAAAAGCTTTTTCTTAAAACAGATTTTTTTTCTTATAATTTATTTTTTACTTTTTCGCTATCGTGGACTTAGTTTCTTAGTCTATTCATTTAATTAAACGCATTACTGTCGAACGGTCGTTTGCCCATTAATTTTGAACAATTCAGCTCTTTAATAGGGAGACCTAATTATTTGACCCTACTTGTCGATCCTCCCAGTGCTCTATTAGAAAGATAAAACTAATATACAACAGGGTTCGCCCAGGTGACCTGAGGTGGTACATTCATGATATCATGTCACAACCTGATGCCACTCAGCCCTCGGCACGACCTCACCTTGACTTGGGTGTTTGGAAGAATGTGCAACTTATTTCAGCTTGTAGTTTATTTGTGCCTGGCGAAGCACAGTGCAGGTGTTAATTTGGAGTCCTTTTTCTTCTGGATAGGTCGCACAGCAATGCTTATGATGCCCATCTCGAAAAATCACATAAATCAAAGTTAATCAGTTAATATTACAGGCTTTATAAATGTTTTAAATTTGCTCTTTTATTCTTAGCGAACCGTTTTATTATAGGACAACACAAAATAAAAACTGCAACAGTTCGTCATATTGAATTTAAAGTGATATCACCTTATTGTCTTGTTATTTTTGGAAAGTCCTTTCATTTGACATCTAAATTGTAGAAGTGCATTAAAAATAACTTTCCCGTCGTCTTGGGGCCATCTAATATTGCATTAACAATGTCGTCTCATTATTTTTCGGGTTGCTTTCAACGATTCCTTTTCATCAATGGAAAGGAATCGTTGTATTGAAAACCTATACTGTAAAATACATTAAAATAATTATTCCGCTATCTTGGATGGTGCGCCATATTAGATTAAGGATGACTTCTCATTATGTTTCGAGTTGCTGTCAACGATTCCTTTTATTAGATATCCATATCGTAAAAGTGCGTTAAAAAGAACTATTCTGTCATCTTGAATGGCCCGCTATATCGTATTTAGAATGACATCACATTATCTTTCAATTAGATTTCAATGAGTCCTTTAATTTGATACCCATATTTTGAAGTGCATTAAAATAATTATTTCGCCATCTCAGAAGGTCTGCCATATTGGATTTAGAATATAATTACATTAATTTTCGAGTTGCTCTCCTCGAGTCCTTATATTTATTACCCCTACTATACCATACCATACCCATATCCATACTGTAGAAGTGCATTAAAAATAATTATTTCGCCATCTCGGATGGTCCGCCATATCGAAATCAGAATGACGTCAAATTATTTTTCAAGTTACTTTCAACGAGTTTTTTCATTTTAAAAAAAGTATCTTCACGCCCACATCCCCGAAGTGGTAGGCAGAGGCACAACCAGGGCACCACGACTAGCCGAAGATACTAAGTCTCACAATGTGATAGGTGGCAAGCCTATCGCCAACCGGGCACATATCCAATCCCAAGCAACATTTTTTTTATTAGAAAATTGGAAAACCCAACTTTTCTTTTTGTTGCTCGACCCGGGATTCGAACCCGGGACCTCATGCAGTCAAGTCCAACACCTGAACTTCTAGACCACAGAGGCAACTTTTCATTTAATACCAATATTGTAAAAGTGCATTAAAAATAACTATTCCTCCATCTTGGATAGTCCACGATATTGGATTTAGAATGACGTCACACTGTTTTTCAAAATTCTCTCAACGAATCCTTTCATTTGATACCTATAATGTAAAAGTTCATTAAAAATAAGTATTTTCCCATCTTGGATAGTCCGCCATATTAAATTTAGAATGACGTCACAAAGATTCCACCCAAATAAACATATTTTCATACATTGGAAGTTAAATAAAAGCTTTTAATAAAGTTGAAATAAACTGAGTTTTGAATTTTTAGTATTGTAAGACAAAACAAAAGTATTTAATGGTATAAAGAACAGACGATCAACCAACATAACAGTATTAAAAGAAATGCACCATGAGGTACCAGATGTAATAGGTTGCTATCTCGTGTATAGCGTATTGCATTCAAGAAAATTTTTTTAGACAAAAAGTTTCTGGTTTAAAATTGAGGCATTCTTGTTATATTTTATATTTCAATATCTTATATTTTTTATTAATATATTTCAAAAAACTCAAATATTTTCGTATCGTGATTTTTTTCATGAATTTTACAAATTGACATTAATATATTATTATAATTAAGCATAATTATTTATTTCTATTTTTTATAATTTGTTAATTATATTTATTAATTAAATGAATTACTTTATAATCATAATAACAAAAATATCGTAATTTATTTTAAGACTTAAATGGACATGTGAAATTTTAATTGTATGTTAAATAGTTTTTTTATTACTATTTGTCTTGTTTATAGTTACAATTTAATTTGGTTTATAATTTGTATGACATAATATTGTTAAAACTGTGGTAATACTTATGCCAGACTTTTACTTTAATGAAAGTTTCTGAGAATACTCGTAAGTTATAATTTTTTCGTTAAGAAGTATCCAAAGAGGTAGTCCGAAGTACAAATAGCACATCTGTAACCTACGTATAGTAGTACTATTTATATTATGCACTTCGGCTATATTCGACAAGCTTCAGAAATCCGAATGTATTAAAAAGATCTATTTTTAAAGTTGTTATTAAATAATTAACCATTTCGCATAAATTTAGATTAGGTCAGTCAATTTAAGAATAAAAGTATAAAGTGTAAGAAAAGTAAAAAGTGTAAAACCGAAGCGAACAATTTTAATAGTAGTACTATTAAAATGATTCATGTGATTTGCATGCCAATTAATTGGTATAGGAGAAGTACTATATACAAATAGAGAAATAATTATAAGATCTCAAATATGTACGCTGCTAAAATCAAATAAAGCTGATTGATTTTTTGATTTATAGATTGGGGATGGGATGAAACTCTTTAGCGTTAGCAAGTTTACCAGTTCCCACACTAGTTGGAGTATAATTATAGTAATAACGTTACACGTCAATACGTTACAGCAAACTATAATGATAGGATTGGAGATAGTGGGCATTCGATTGAAAAAATCAAGTTTATATTCTACAAGTGTTATTCTTATTAATCTGATTAATGATCCTAAAATCTTTGATTTGTAATGTGTCAGGTTAGCTTGAAATTGTTTATAGAGATAAATACATGTCTGTTTCTAGGCTACCGTCTTAGTTATCCGTTCTTGGATAAAAGTGTTGAATTGTTGACTACGGAAAACTTCGTACTGCCATTGTATCAAGATATCGTCAACATTTACCATCCTAGTATGATGTTTGTTGGATTAACGTATACGGCCACCGCTAGGACGACAGAGGCTCAGGTAGTGTTGCAAAACCAAGATTTTATAAGAATGTGACTAATATAATGAAAACTGGCAAATTAAAATCTAACCTACTTTACGAACTCACATTTTCAAAGACATTGAAACTCTTGAGTGAAAAGGACATAATACGATTAAAACATATAAGTCAATTCCAAGTACTGATCTTGTAGTGACAGGAATAGGTAAGATTGTAGTACCAATCTAGAAGAATTGTTTCTGGAACGTTTCACTTCATCACCAAACTCCAAAATTGATTGACTTGATTGTGGCAACTGATTGGATTGCGAAATACTTGCCTTGATGAATTCAGCAGTTGGTTAATACTTAATAAAAAGTTAATATGTTTATTTTCGTTACATTTTACAGGCACAGTATGTAGCTTCGTTAATTGCCGGTAAATTCAAACTACCTTCACAAGAACAGATGATGAAAATATGGTTGCAATTTGTATTTAACTTACTACATGAAAACAAGATTATTACTGGCATCCACAATGCGATACCTTATTCGGTAAGGAATATTTAATGTAAGCTTTAGAGTGCAGAGTGTTGAAAACAATTGTCTACAATCAAATTGTTGTGATTAGCCTCAAAATACTTCTATCAAATCGATTAAAATTGATGTTTCAAATATTTACGTTTTACGGTAAGTTTTAAGTTTTATCTGAGGGTGGTATAAAATGTTTTCGAAACCGGCGTGTTTGTATGACAAGGGTAAGAAATGAAGGAAAGGCAAAATCTACTAAACTGATCGTAACGAAACTTGGTTGGTAGGGAAAGTGGTATAAATGCGTCCTGTCTATTTTTTATCTCGCGAAAGGGGTAGGACTGAAATTTGAATTTGGGCTTTAATATATTAATGCGTCGTCCAATTTCATTATACTTTACAGATTATCGCATAATTTTCAAAGTCACAATGAATTTACAAACTTAACAAATAGAATCTATGCTTGCTATCTTCGGCACTTGGTGGAATTCCATTGCATACATATATTAAGTGTATAGTGGATGAGTACAAGTGTTTACTACGTAACTTGTGTGTTGTGTATAAACTTAACAAAACTCAATACAAATTTTAAAATGATCAAATAATTTTAAATCCAGAATGTGGAGACACAAATGCAGAATAGGTCTTTATTTTGCTTCTTCCGCGTAAGCAGCACAACTGTTGAGGCAAAAGTTACCAAACTCCACAATTTATTGACTTGATTGTGGCAACTGATTGGATTGCGTATTGCTTGCATTTATGATGTCAGCAGTTGACTTAATAAAAGTTTATTTTCGATACATTTTACAGGCAGAGTACGCAGATTTGTTAAAAGCCGGTATATTCAAACTACCTTTACAAGGACAGATGATGAAAGTGTGGTTGCAATTTATATTTAACTTACTAAATGAAAACAAGAAAATTACTGACATCCACAATGCGATACCTTATTCGGTAAGAAGTGTTTAATGTAAGCCTTAGAGTGCTGAGTGTTGGAAATAATTGTCTACTATCAAATTTATTCAATGCAATGTTTTAAATATTTACGTTTTCGTTTTATCTGAGGACGGCGTAAAACGTTTCCGAAACTGGCGTGTTTTTATGAAAAGGGTAAGGAGTGAAGGAAAGGCAGACTAAGGAAAAGGCTAGGCATGTCTGCACAAATTGTGGCAGATGGCACTCGATACTCTATGACTACCACATAAGATACTTTCCTTAGACTTAAAGATAAATAAGTAAGAATGATTTCATAGAATTGCAACGATTGTCCACACTTATCAAATGGAAGGCCCATAGTCTACATTTTTAATAAAACTCGAGAGAAGTAAATTCTGTGTATTAAAAAAATTAAAAAAAGTAGGTGCATGAGACTAAAAACAGACAACAAAACCCATTTTAAGATTTTTTCCGTCTGTCTGTCTGTCTATTACTTGTTTTTCGACCGCAATTCACGACAATTCTACTAAACTGATCGTTACGAAACTTGACTGGTAGGTACTGAGGAAGGAAAGCGGGATAAAGTGTGTTCTATCTACTTTTTATCTCGCTAAAGAGGTAGGAGTTAAGTTTTAAATTGGGCTTATTTATTAATGTGCCATTTGCATATTTTTTGCAAGTCACAATGAAGTTACAAACCTAACAAAACTCAATGTAAGTTTTAAAATGAACAAATAATTTTAAATCCTGAATGTGGAGATACCGGTGTTGAATAAGCTTTTATTTTGCTTATTAGCAGTATTAGCGTAAGCAGGCTAACTATTGAGGCGAAACATTTACTAAATAATATAGAATGTAACAAGCATAACAAACGTACCCACTGCCCATCACCGCGACCAGACCAAGTTAGAGCTTGAAATACAAAATAAACAATATAAAAACCGTTCCTAAAGTTCCACCACTCACCAGAGCGAAATGAAAAACTTGCCACGTACTTCGCCAACTTTGTCGGAGAACTTACCACAGAGAACACTAAATCGCACTCAACGTACGCTTCGCCTTGGTGTCCATACAACAGAGAGCAGGAAAGCAGATGGATTATTCTAATCAGGAGACCCAGACCAACAAGAGAAAAAAGGGTTTTGGCATTTTTCGTTATTTAATCATGTGTTTATTTTATTTTCAGAATCAATACCATGCAGATTTAACAGCAGAAGCGGGTGTCACAAAAATTCCTCCCGTCTTGTCACAATTAGGTTACGGCTTCAATCAAATAGATCCGTTGAACTTTAGAAACTATGAATACGAAGTATTGGACTCTCACAACTTTAAGAGATGGTATATAGGTGGAAGTCGAGCCTTGGAATGTCCTATTGACATTTAATTAATACCGGCATTAGAGTATTCTCGTCGTGGACAGTTACCCCGTAGTTGTTTTTCAATAGTTTACACCTAAGCACTGTTAAATTCAAAAGAGTATATTAAATAGTAAATGTCTAAGTTTAGTTATCTGAGTCCCACTTTACGTATGTAATTGTTTCATATTAATTAAATAAGGGACACATTAGTGGGTAAGCCTGGTTAAGGTACCACTAAATAATAAATGATTACGTTGACCAAAAGAACTAATGAGCTTTATTGGCTCTTACATGCTGCCGAGGGAGAAGTAATTGTGCTCAGATCACCAAATTTGCGTTAGAAGTTAAAAATAAAATATTTCAAAAATGTATAAAGGCAATAAAATAAAAATCACATAGTAAAATCAAATTATAAAAATATCAAAGACTGTATCTGGTTCCAATAGTTAGCTGGTGACGTTGAGGCTGAGGCTTGCTTCTCCGACGTCAATCTTCTATTTCAGCATAATTAACTATTTCCTTAGGCTCGAGTCTTTGTTAAAGTTTCTTTTTGAGTCTTATTTGTCTATCTAGTATTAAATACCTTCGCAAACGCATCAAGACTGTATGTAGGTATATGTATTTTTCTGACTAGCCACATTACGGCAGTGACGAGGATTCTTCCCACCAGAAAAGAACTATCGTATAGTTGCCGATGTCGAAGATACTAAAGTTGTTTAGAAGGTGATCTCGTTCAAGTTGTGAGATTATTTGTTTGTCTACTAATTTGTGTTCATTAGACAAGCACGATTCTTATGCTTTTAGTGAATTTCACATGTCGTTCGGTGAGTCAAGAGATGCTGTGGCTCCATGTAGCTTTTATAACGGCGTGTAGACGTGGCATATGTAGTTGTCCACCATTGATGTACATTGTTGAATATCCACCTCTTCCAATTGAACGTAGGTGTTCTTTACAAATTTCACTCCAACGTAATTTGTTATTGTTGTTACGAAGTGATATTGGTATATTGTTTTCTGTCTAGGTATAGGTCTAATGCCATACACTATGTATTCATCGCATTAAATAACGGGATATGCAATTCGAAAAGTAGGCATTGTTCAGTAAGGCGAGCCTTGATGTAAATAAGTTTACTTGACGTGAAAAATGAAGACTAATTTTTCTTCATAATGTTTTTTTCTGCCTTGATAGTGAGTGTTTGGTTTCTTTTTAACTGTAACAGATACTAGAAGTTTGTTTGATTTTTTGTATATCTTGGCAACATTTTTCGGCAAAGTCGCTATCAAGGACACCAAATAGCGCTCGTGCCAGCTTTCTGTGCCGTTAATGTAGCCGCAACGCCTTCATATTTGATATTCAGACGTCAGCAATGTGTTACAGTCGTCTAGCTGTTTCACTCTGAACTTAAGTTCTCGTGTCGTAGATGACATGGTTCATTAGGCATTGTGTCACATAGTTAAGTTAAGCGATTCACAAATCTCTCCACGTTTGTTGTACTTTCTCAGAATGTTGTCAGATTGTAATATTCATATTTTTAAATGAAGAAACACTTGTACTGTTTTACGTATCACTTATTGTATAACGCATTAATTTTTTTTTGTATCTACCCACTATGAAATGAATTTATGTTTATTATTAAAAAATATTGTTCAATAATTTAAGTTCTAGCCCTGATGATGCTGTAAAAAGCGAAACCGGTAGGCTGTTTATAAAATAACAAAGTATAAGTGGTACGTAAAACAGTATAAGCATTTCTTCATTTAAAAATATGAATATTTGGACGTTTTACCAAGCGCCGACGATGGAAAATATCAAATAGATTGTAATATACCAAAATATTCCATTCATCACGAATAAGTTGAATGTTTCCGTTGAAACTGAAACATATTGGTCGGCTAGACAGCATTACACTAGTCCGTTGTGAAAGCGACTAATAAAACCTTTAGCAAGCTTTTAACCATTGCGTTGGGCATGGTGCGTTGCTTATTTTCATAATCGAACCTAGACGGGTTTTGCTAAATGATCGGCATATACTCTGAACCGTTGATGACATCCGCTTAAATTATATGGGAGTAGATATCAGCGGTCAACAGGATGTTAACCGAGCAACTGATGTAAAATTCAAATTCGCTAGTTGTAATTTTCTACGAGGGCGGATCCAAAAGTTCGTGGCCTCACTTAGTAAACAGTGTTTAATATTTTTAACTACCCTCATATTGAAGCCTACTTATTCACTAATAAGTGTGCAAAGTTACAAGCAGTGGGTGGACATAATTAACATTAAAACATTAACAAACTTTATTTCAATGTGCACTCTATTTTCAACTTTATTGTAAGTGTTATAAGATACCATTTAAATTTAAAATTTATTTCATGCATGACAGCAACCATTTTTAACCGAGTTCAAAAGAACGATGAGGTTCTCAATTTGGCCTGTATATTTTTTATGTCTGTACACCGATTTCTCTGTGGTTTTCAAACCGAATTACGTAATTATTTTTTATTTGATGCAGAATAGTTTTGAATTGGTGGAATTGGGAAAATTTGATGCAGGTAGACCAATTGTTTTTATTTTTTAAAAGTATTAAATTAAAATACCTACGTTACTTAAAACCGACTTCAAAACTAAAAAGTAAAAAATAATAAAGATTTAATATTAATTGTATGTTACCTATTGCTTATATGTTCTATTTACTAGCAGGTTTGAAGTCGGCGCCAATCCAATTTAATACTTAAGGCTTGGCACCGACTTCAAATCTATTAGTAAATAGCACATATAAGTAATAGGTATTATATGGTAAATATTAAATCTTTATTACTTTTTACATTTTAGTTTTGAAGTCGGTTTTAAGTAAAGTTGTTACTTTTATTGTGTCGTTCGATTGGCATTGGTGGTAATTTTGTTGCGCACTCACTAAACTAATTTTAAATTCTCGCTGTCTTCTTTCAACGAAAGAAACAGAAAGAGACAAAACACTTTTAGCGCTGTCAAATTAGATGGTACACGTCATTTCTACAGACGTTTAAACTATCACTCGGAAAACGTCGATTAAAAACATCGCGATTTGACATGTTTCGACTAATCTGACGTGTCTAAAACGTTCCATCTCTTTTGTTTTTGTATCATTTGAGAAAGATAGCATGCACCTAAAATAAGTTTAGTTTGTGAACAGCAGAATTACCACCATTATCTTTTATGTGACAACTGACAACTACCCACTGTTAAAATATAAATTCTTCCATTTTTGTTGTTGAGAAACATGTTGTTGAGAATTTGTTTTAAGAAATGTAGGTACTTCTTTAATCTGCGTTTTCAAATTATTGTTCAGTTATTAATTTTACTGTTTTTAGATTTTCGGTAATTCATCGGACGTTTTAACGTCATTAACTTAGTGTATTTTTAGTGTTACTGTGTTTGGACCTTGTGTGCAATAAAACATTGTCATGGAATACTGTTTAGTTTTAAGAAGATTAAGACTTACGTGTATTTATTAAAATAGCATAGCATAACCACTTTGCAAAATGAATGTCAATGTAACATAATGGACAACATCTGTTTAAATATTCAAAACATTGTTTGTTTTAAATATAAAGTATGTAATGGTGTCTTTATTACATTTAGGTACCGTGGGGCGCCCTGTACATAAATACCAAAATTAATGAAACTCAGACTCAGAATTACAGTACCATGTTACTTATCGTTCAAACCTAATCCTAAAAATCTGTGACTCGTCGGTAAACGATAAAAGTTGTAAGGTTCAGTGGTACTTGTGAAATTTACTATGATAAAATTTTGTAATCATGACAAAAACATTCTGTAGAAAATAGTGAAATTCTGGTGTTAATTATTAAACACGTAATCAAAAAATCGACTTTTGTTTATTATCTTTATTTAGTTATGCTTGTACCAGTAAAACTGGTCGTAATAATATAATATTTCGAAAATGGACATTTAATGATACTGTACTGATGATACTGAGATTTTTATCGAAAAAAAGCACATCACTAATCACGTTTGTCGTGAATAATTATCGGC
>NJDD01003125.1:134300-156148 GCA_002245505.1 Calephelis nemesis
TACAGATACACAATTCTGAGTACCCACCAAATGAGTTCATCACCGATGAAATTCACATTTTTAGAATGGACATAACTTTCGTTTCTTGCATCGAATTTTTATTATTATATATATAATCCTTCCTTTTCAATCACTTTATCTATTTAAAAAGCAATGCGTAGTTTTAAAGATTTAAGAATAAAAAGGAACATAGCGACATAAGGACAGAGGAAGCGACTTTCTTTTAAACTATGTAGTTATTGTGCTTAAATTGTCAAAACCAGTTGCTCTTGTATTTTTGAATTTGTTTGTGACTCTATATGCTTCTTGGTACTTAATATGACGTTAATAATATTTGTCCTCAATCGTTGTCAAAACCATAGTTTTATTATGACTGAACAAATTATGAAATTTTGTGTTACATGTAAAGCCAACCTGGTTTTTATTACAAGGTTTAATCTGGCTTATGAAAACCATTGAAAACTAGAAATTATTTGATCATTAGTATAATTTTTCAATATCTTCTCTTAGCATTTCATTTTGAAAAAAATATTGCACGAATTGCTTTAATAATCAGTATGAAACTTCTATTATTTATGTGGTAGAATATAATATTTATTTATTACATTATAAACATGACAACTCGAAAATTCGCGCAAGCACCCTAAGCCATCTAAACGAAACAGTAAGCGCAGGCATACATTTTCACCGCGCCGTAGAAAGAGAGGATACTTCCTATCCTACGCCACGCCGACTGTTTACTCTCCATCTTTTTTATGAATTTTCGATCACGCCACATATCCTGACGCGAGTTTAGAAGTTTTGACCCTTTCCAATAAAAGTGCGCAACGCCGCTTAAGAAGTTTTTACCTTACGCCTTAAAGTGTAACTGACATTTTACTGTGCAACACTGATGAACGTCTGTTAGCTATTTGTTTTACTTGGCTTATTTGAAATTTTTGATTTGATTTTAGAAAACATAATTCATAAAATAACATTACAGTTCATTATCATCATTAAATACTGCTTAACAATTAATCTAGTAAGTCAGAATTTTACTAAATCTTAAAGATAGCAGGCATTCATAAAACGTTTTAATTTTTTTTTGCCAAAATGATGTTTTGTTTTAAACCGCAAAATATTGTCCACGTCATTCTAAACTTTTTCCATTTTCATCAAGGCGTGATGAAAATGGTGACCATTCGCCATATTTGTAGTTAGAATCCTGAAGAAATCTGGTTCATTCAACCTTCTCAATCTTAAATTTTTTCAACGTTACATATATATCCGTATTTTTTTTTCTTTTTCCGTAAAATACTGTTGGTGTGTTATATTTTTATCTCAATTTCTTCGTTCTTGAGCTAAGTACTTCTGTCATAATCCTTTCAGTATTATACTTTTTGTTTTTATGTTTGTTGCATTTACATTTGTTGCAATATAGCTATGCTGTTTTTATGAATGGCAGCAATGCGCTGTCTTAGATTTCAAAATACGAGTGTGTGCCAAATTCATAACTAACTACATTTGGCACAATGAAAATAATACGTGTCCATATTAGCTTAATTAAAGTTCTTTACTCGAAATCAACTGAAATTCAAATATCACTCTTTCTAAAATTTTTGGTCCTAAAACTTTCACTCCTACAGTTTGCAGTACTGCCGAATATGTTCATAACATCCTTTACTTGATATTTGTTATCTCTGTCACAAGTCTATACTTGTGAGAAGAATATTGGAAATATTTATTGACGGTTTCAACTTTGTCCTGAGCTAATCAGTTACTGATCAATGATTTAGATTTTTAATACAAAAACTTTTCATTATTAGGTTTATTATTGTATTAAAAAACGGCGGGTTGCACTCCGAAAGTGCCAGCAGAAGTTTAATCTTGAACATAAACGTTTTTGATATTTTGGAATGGTTAGGGAATAATTTTGCACGAATCGCATTAATTATCAGTATGAAAGTACTCTTATTTATGTAGTAGAATACAACATTAATTTTTTGCGCTATTGTACATAAACATGACAACACGAACATTAGCCCAAGCACCCTGTGCCGTCTAAACGAAACAGCAAGCGAAGGCATACATTTTTGCAGCGCTGTAGAAAGAGAGGGGGATACTTCCTCTCCTACGCCGCGCCGGCTATTTACTCTCCATTAGTCTTACAAATTTTCGATTAGGTCACGTGCCAAAAAAAGTACGCAACGTCACTAAAGAAGTTTTCACTTCAAAAAAGGATGTGGCATGTGGAGCAAATGACATTTCTTGGTAAAGTTACGATGCAAAACTAAAATGGATACCTAAGTTTGGCAAGTTTGTAACTAGATTTTCTATGCTTACCCTATTTGAACTCTCTGTGCGCAAACCTGGTTACATGTAGATAAATTTATTTTTTCAGTTGAACAACAAATCTAAAATAATAATAAAAAGTTATTTCCGGGTGGTAATAGATGTAACCCACCAATAATCGACAACACTGTGGCTCCGAGAAGGGTTCTGCTCTCTTTAAGACTCAGTGTTATTGATTCTGGAAAAATAATCAGCAAGCAAGAAGCAAAGGAGTCTGTGCATCATAGGGTGGGAGTAATAGTGAATGAAGGAAAACTAGTTATATTGATTCACTCTTTTTATTATATGTTGTACCGATAAAGTAACTTATACAAGACTGTAAAAAAATTAAAGCATATTTTATAGTATAAAGTCAATGTAAGCCTAGAATCTTTAGCCTCTTGTAAAATTTGGTTAAATCTTCAAATTTACAGATTATTTCTTTATCAAGCTATAGGATTTTCAATTTAAAAAAAAAGCATTTTTGAGTCTTATGCCTAACATATTGATTTTGGCTATAATAATTAAATGTTAATAGGACATTCCAAGGCTTGAATTCCACTACTGTACCATCTCTTAAAGTTGTGAGAGTCCAATATCTCATATTCGTAGTTTCTAAAGTTCAACGGATCTATTTGATTGAAGTTGAAACCCAATTGTAACAAGACGGGAGGAATTCTTGTGACACCCGCTTCTGCTGACAAAACTGCGTGATACTGATCCTGAAATTAACATAAAAAAATATTAAAAAACGAAGTATGACAAGCCCGTTTTCACCCGTGTTGGTCCATGTCTCCTACGTAGGATAATTTATCTGCCTCTCTGCCAGGCAGCTCACAAGAAACGAGACCGCTGGTGGTAGAGTGCCGTGCTGCAATTCGTGGTTCCACCGCCTTGCCTACTCGTGCCGCCAAAGGACAGTGTCACGTTCTGGCCCGGAGAGTAAAGTGGCCGCCAAGCTTGCACAATTATTGGTGTAGCACGTCGGTCACAAGACAGATTGACTCCTACAACTGCTATGGTGTCTAAAAGTGTATAGTAACACTGTCAATTTTTACCATCAGGTGAGCCAAGTGCTTGTACGCTGTTTTTTGCGTAAAAAATATTAAACTAAAGCTATCTATATTTTGAAATGAAAATTAAATTTATTAATTTGCGGAATATGTATGCTAATGAGATGTAAAAAATATTTAAGTATGTCAACATAATATTCTACCATGTTTTGGTGTGCAAATTTTTAATATTTATAAAAGATAATAATATTTAACTACATATTTTAACTTTTAAGCAACTGATTTATATAAGTTTGATTATTTATTACCAAATTTTTGAAAACTTAATTAAATTATTCTATTTAATTATATTATTAATAGTTACATATTATTATATTAATTTAATTATATTTAACCCTATTTGCCGTAAACTACGGCCGTTTCCAAACCTAGCCATTCAAGAGAAGAAATGGCAAAATAAACTCCTCGGCAATCATGATGTCTTTAATTATATTTAGTCTTAAATTATTGTCTTTAATTATTGCAATTATTATTTTACTACAAATTTTTTCCTGCAAGATAATCCTCGATACCATTAGAAATGTTTTAATGGAAGTGATTTGAGATTATCAGGAATTTGGTTGTATATACGAATGGACATGCAACAACCATTATTTTTATAAATATTAAGGTTTTGGTTCGGCACATGCAATTACTCACTATTTGTAAAACCATTTATTTCCCAACATTCCAGCATTTTTTTTAACCAATTTATAACGTATTTTTGCAAATACACATTACACATACACATACATCTTGGTTGTCCAAGATATACAAAAAAGGTAAAGGTAAAATTTTAAGCTTTGCATCAATGTAATTGGATAATGCACAAATGTAAAAACACTACATATTGCTGGTATAGGTACACTTCTTTTGTATTCTAAAGATTTTAATTAAATCAGCAGAATTTTCTTAAGTAGGTATACAATATTACAAAACAGAAGAAACATACCTATGATAAGGTAAGAAAGATGCATTCAAGCCTGCTACTTCTCTTATTCTTCTCAATATATATCTATCAATTTCATTGCAAGGAAAGTTAGTAGTAGTGTGATTTCCATTTGCAATATTTATCAAATTTAATTTTTTAAGAAGTTGGTCAAATCTACATACTTGATCAAAGCATTATTTAAAAAAAAATCAACTTTTTAGTTTTTCTATAGCGTGCTTGAAATTTTATAATTTCGTTTTTGTGAGATTTGTTTTAAGATTATGCTCATGTAACTATTCTGCCACTTTATTTAACGTTACAGTCGTTTTTTTACTAAACCATTTATATTCTTACACGTGATAAGAAGGGTGTTATCATCAGGAAATAAGACAAAATCATCAGATCATATATGTAAATCAAAGAAGTAATGGGCCTAAAACGCCACCTTGTGGCACACCGCAGTGATTAAAAAGATAATTTGAAGTGTAAATCTTATTGCGGTTCCACTCAGTCTAGACATCTCAACACACTGTTTTCTTTTTTCTACATAACTTCTAACCTAATGTAACAATTAACCTCTAATACCATATTTTTTAAGTTTTGTTAACAAAACTTCATGTGATACAAAATCAAACGCTTTACTAATATCCAAAAATACAGAAAGTGAATATTTTTTGCTATTAAACCACTCAGTTACTTTATTAACTAAGTCAAAACATGCCTTTTATAAATCCATACTGATAATTTTTCCTACATTAAATATTTCAAAAACCTAGAAATTACGGAAACTAAGGTTATAGATCTATAATTATTTTTAACACCACAAGTATCCCCTTTTTTAAATATTGTCTTGACAACAAACTTTTTTTAACCCTTACAACAAGGGTTAAGGGTTAACAATCTGGATATTTTTCTTCTCGAAATGATAAATTGATTGTATGACAAAAAGGCCTTTATATAATACTGACAACATTCTATAATATTGTTGTGCTTACATTATCACAAAAACCAGTTGCTGTTGTATTTTTCAAGTTATTTTTAACCTTTATTATATTGTGTTCAAATGCTGTATGCAGAATCAAGCTGATTTTTTACATTTTGAGGCAATGGCATAGAGGTTTGTTCTTAAACATGTTGTAAACTAGCAAGTCAGGTGAACTTTGTTAACTTGGTTTCAAAAGTCTCTGCCTACCATGCAAAATTAATTGACGTGAAGACATGTATACATAAGTCAGATGATCTGTACATTCAAATGTGTGTCGACATGATTTCAAATACTGTGAAAATTTTACAACCTATATTGAATTTTTTATGACTGTGATTTCTTTACTTCGTAAAGCATTTATTGGACAAAATACAGTAAAATACAATAAAGTACATACTACCAACCAAAAAAGGAACGAATAAATTCGGACGATGCGTTAATAAATTCTGCTTTGTCGAACTATCAACTGTGATTTTGCTACATAACAGACGAAGTATGTTTCTCATTTTTGAACTAGCAATTTCTTTCAATCTCACTCTTTCTCTGATTTCACTTTCAAGAATGCGGTCAGCGAGCGTTACACAACAAATTTTCATTAGCGCTTTCATTTTCAAAAATCATCTTTATAATTAATTACAAAGTTTTTTAAAATGAAAAGTAGGTAGAATTAATTTCAGCAAAGTGTTGTTCTGTACATACATGGTTTCTTTAAATATATTTCTATACTATGTAAAATTTTTTTTTGAATACGAATGGGAACACACTCATTTAGAGATAAAAACATCAAGTTCAGTCAATGTGATAGAAGTATTTTGGGGCTTATCATGATAATTTGAGAGGATGAGGAGGAGAAATTATCTCCAGCACTCTGTATAGTAAAGCTTGCATTAGATACTTCTTACCGAATAAGGTATCATATTATGGATGTCGGCAATATTCTTGTTTTCATTTAGGACATTATATACAAATTGCAACCACATCATCATCATCTGTTCTGGTGAAGGCAGTTTGAATTTACCCGCAATCAACGAAGCTGCATACTCTGCCTGTAAAATGTAACGAAAATAAACATTGTATTTTATTAGAGCTTTTTATTAAGAACCAGACCAACTATAACTGACTTCATTAAGGCAAATAATATAACGAAGCTGCATACTCTGCCTGTAAAATGTAACGAAAATAAACATTGTATTTTATTAGAGCTTTTTATTAAGAACCAGACCAACTATAACTGACTTCATTAAGGCAAATAATATACAACCCAACGTGAAACATTCCAAAAACAACTCTTCTGGTTTGGTACTTTCTCATTATCTATTCTTATAGAAGTATAAGCATCTTCACTCCCATATCCCCGAAGAGGTAGGCAGAGGCACAACCAGGGCACCCAGGTGGCAAGCCTATCGGCAATCGGGCGCACATAATATCCTATCCCGAGCAAAATTTTTTTTATTAGAAAATTGAAAAAACCCAATTTTCTTTTTGTTGCCCGACCCGGGATTCGAACACGGGACCTCATGCAGTCAAATCCAACAACTGAACCGCTAGACCACAGAGGCTATTCTTATTTACAAAAAATACAAAATTAGTAGTTGGAATCGAAGTAGGTATTCGGTTTAAGCCTATGATGTCCCAATCCCCAGTTTGCAAATTTATTTGTGTGTGTGTGTGTTTGTTTGTGTGTGTGACTAATTTAAGGAGTCAAAGGTTGCACACACAAACATAAGTTACAAAACAAAAAATATACAAATGGCGGTCTTATCGCTCAGAGCAATATTTACCAGACAACGAGGAAAGCCAGGAAATTGAATAGCTACAAAATAAAATTAAAGGTAAGAATACAAAGACTTTGTACGTAATAAAACTAATGAGAAACATGAATACTAGACATAATTGAAGCATAAATCAAATAACACATCAATACAAAAAAAAATCGCTAACAGAGTATAAATAAAACATACATGTTTAATCACAAAGTAATGTTACTAATATACATATATAATTACATAAATTATACAAACATACGTTGCATACACGAGTACATATTTACATATTATAGACATACATAAACTGTATTAATGGATATGTACCATGAATGAAATGAATATAAGAAGTGTATACTTATTTGGCTAGAGCAATAAGACAATAACAAATGAATACTATAAGTGAAACTGAAAAAAAAAATTAACATTTTTTGATAAGTTTTTTAAAACTCTTTCGAACTTGGTTAGGCAGGTTATTAGACAAATTTACAGCAACTACAGCGAAAGAAAAAGCATAAAACTTGGTCTTATAACATATTATATATTACCCCCCGTATTAATAAATATAAATTATCCCCTTAACGAAGATTTAGGTTATGGGATTCAAGGAAATTAAATCTTTCTTTGAGATAAACAGGGGCCACGGAACTAAATTAAATACAATAAAGCAGACGAAGATGAAGTAAAAAGTATCAACAATAGAGTATCATTAATAAGCACTGGTTAAATAAATGTGAAAAAGTTGCTAGGTACTCCTATAAATACGACCACTCAATGTTACCGAACTCAAATGAGTTTTAGGAATGGAAAGTATTTCAGGAGTTTTTTCCCCATGCTTCTTCTAAACTGGCCAGATTTAATATTTTTTGTGACGTAATGTTTGCTAAAAGCGGAGCAGGGAGCAACAATTTACTCTTTCTTTAAATCCTCACTTTAACCCAAATGCTCTGTAGGTTCAGGGACAATATTATCATAATTAGGACAGGACGGGATTGACAGACTAATAGCTTATGCATCATTCTCAAAAAGTGAAAGTAACTGTAGTCAGCTTTATAAAAAAGATAAGCTCCAACTTGAGAGTAATGAATATCCCTAGACAAGTAACACAAATTGAATCTAACCACAAAATAAGCAAATTGTATGCTTGTGTTACGGGTGTTAGTCATCGATTCTAAGACATGGAAATACTTAAATATATATTAAATTAAATTCAAAAACACCCATAGCCGGAAACGCAGACATCTGGATGTTTCTCACACAAATATCTGCCCTTGTTGGAAATCGAACCAAAGCCTCGCAGTCAGTGTAGATAGGCGAGTACGCTAGCCACTCGACTTTGTCGCAAGACGCTCGACACGTTTTAGAATTGTTGACTAACACAAGCATTTGATTTGTTTACTTTGGGGATATATTTATCCTTTTTTTTCAATCCGTTTAAAAACCACCTGTCTGCCTTTCTTATCCTTAAACTGTGATTACGTAAGATTACCTGAGCCTCCGCAGTCCGAATGGCGACCGTATACTCTAATCCAACGAACATCATACTAGGTTGGTGAATGTTGACGATATTTTGATACAATGGCAGTATAAACTTATCAGTAGCCAATACTTCTACACTTTTGTCCAAGAACGGATGACTAAAACGGAAGCCTAGAAATAGATATGTATTTACTTTTAAGTACAATTTTTTACTGACTTGACACACTATGTTTCCAAAGATTTTTGTTAGATGTTTGTTAGAACAAGGCTTGAAAAACATAAATTTGATTCAATTGAACGCGCGCTATCTCAATCACTATCATTATAGTTTGTTGTAGTATCAGTGCTTACTATAATCATACTCCAGCTATACTCCGGCCAAAACCAACGTACAAACTGGGTCATAAATCATTGTAATCGTACCTCTCGCTCGCGCTTGCAGATCTTATGACACTGCGCTGGTGTTGTGCGTAACAGGGGAAAAGGTTTGTCGATAGTCGATAGCAGCCGTTAGTATGATATAAAACTTAAATTAATGTAATTAATAAAAATCCCGTTTTGTTTCTCAATACTAATAGATCAATATTCGATTAAATTTTTTTTATTTTCATTAGTCTAACTCACTTTGAATTATCGTTTTATATCTTACATATTATAATCATTACAACCATAATTGTAGTCTTAAGATTTACTGACAAATAAATAAATTATTTGAAAACCAGACAGAACTGAAAATATTATGGAAAATAGTTTTCTTAATTGGGGATAGAACTAAATCAAATACAAATATCGTGTTTGAAAATGTTTGCTTATCCTTCAAAATACTATCTTCTATAATAAAGCAGTTTTAAAAAAAGAAACAGATTGAAAGAGTAACGCCAATCAAATTATTTCGCTTTAATTTTCAATAAGATTTTAGTAAACGGAAAATACAGTATAATGTTTTTCTTGGAATTTATTTCAGCGTTTCAGCTATACCTTTACAGGTATATATCGATGTTCTTAGATTAATATTAGGTCGGATGGCTTCGAAAATTGAGAAATCCTTGAGTTCTATACTTTTGCGGCAATAAATTACTTTATGTGTAACAAAACTTCCTCAAAAATCATGATAAAAATAACAGTATTTTACAAACCTGTACAGAATATGACATCATCAACCTCTTCAAATGTCCCATCAGTGAAGATAGCCCCATTGGGGACAAACTTATTGATATCGGGTTTCTTTATATAATTGTTGTTGAAACTAAGTGAACTGATATTACGATGATAGCTATGTATAACCTTAGCGGCGGTGTACTGCAACTGTATGCCTATATCTACACCTGAAGGTCCAGCTCCAACCAAAAGTACTCTACGCCCGTTGTATGCTTCTGGATCCCTATAGTCGTGGCTATGTATGTAGTTTCCTACAAAAATTGAAATTACAATTAATTTTTAAATGTTTTGTTCCTAAAAGTAAACACACTCTGTCACAATTACTTACGATATGATAATAATTAATTTCAAAATTTTAAAATACTATGTTTTACAACAGTTGTGTATTAGTAACCTATACATTAACACTATCAACTACTAACACTCCCTCAACCTTTTTAAAAATAAAATATCCTCACGCCGTATACCCGAAGAAGTTGGCAGAGATACGACAAGACAAGCTGAAGACATTAAGTCCCTCATTATGATTGGTGGCAAACCTTTCACCAATCGGATCATCCAATCTAATGCCAGGCAACTTTATTTTTGACATACTTTCTTTTGGTTGCCCGACCCGGGGTTACACACGAAACCTCAGGAAGTCAAGTCGAATACCGGGCAACTGTATCAAAGAGACCCCAAAACTTTTTACCAATACTTTTGAATCAAAGTTTTTAGACTCGATTTGCATAACTAAATGCTCATCTCGACGTCATTGGGTATGTTAGCAAAAGTACGAGAGTAGGATTAATGTGGTCGAAGTGAGAGCATGAAAATGCTCACGCTTTGGATCTGACCAGTGTCGGAGTCTTACTGCCCCACTCATATTCCGCAAATTCCACGTATAGTTTCCAGGAGCGTCCGTCGATGCCCCTTTTGGATCTTCTGACTACTGCTTATTCCGGAGTACAGTATCCATCATACCTTGTGTATGGCTACAGCTATCGGCCGACGTCAAGTGTGCCATAATTCAGCAAATTGGGATCGTTTTTTGCATCTTACCCATGGAGGTAGACTTGCTTCTCGCAGGTCTATCCAGACATCGTTGCTAATGCTGTCACTGATGTGGTGCTGCAGGGTACGGAACTTTATATTCTGTTCTCTTTCGTGCCCATTAGTGGCAATTCCCAGCTTTGGTTCAGGCGTCCCTAAAAGACTGCACTTAGTCATAAGCGGAAATGCTATCAGGCCTGGGCCACGGCAGCGAAGACTTGTGACGAAGACATGAGCTGTTTTGTTCTTATTCTGTTTTCTTTCAAGCCCATTAGTGGCAATTCCCAACCTTGTTTCAGGCGTCCCTAAAATACTGCACTTAGTCATGAGCGGAAATGCTACCAGGCCTGGGCCACGGAAGCGAAGACTTGTGACGAAAACATGAGCTCGCTTATAAAGAAGTATAACTCAGCCACTAGATTTTTCAAAAGAACCATTGCCAAGGCAAAGTCCGAGCACATTGGCAGAATTGGCGAGAAATTAGCCAGGCGGTCTAATCTTTGGGAACAAGAGCGTTCTGGTCTCTCGCCAAGGCTGTTCAAGGAAATTTCGTAAAGCCATCAATACCATCTTTACACCGGAGTGATGCCACGCTGGCCCATGATGCGAAAGAGAAAACCGGACTCCTGCGGCCCCTATTTAGCTTTCAACTTGACTTTAGATGATCATGAAAACACGCCATGTTCGGTGGCGATGTGAAGTGTATAAGCCTGAAATAAAGTTTTTGTAGAGTTCAGTGCATAGAACACTTATTTCATTGGACGTCAACAAGTTGAGTGGTCCCGATGGTACTCCTCCGATTATTCTCAAGGTGTGTACTCATGAGCTGCCAGCCCTTAAGTTACCTAGAGGAGCACCAGCTGTTAAATGATCGTCAATACGGTTTTCGCCGTGATCCTTCAGTTGGTGATCTTTTAGTTTACTTAACACACCGATGCGCGTAAGCATTAAGCGTAAGCGCATTAAGAGTAAGCGTAAGCGTAGCAAGGTCAAGCATTGGCTGTCAGTTTCGACATAGCGAAAGCCTTTGATCGGGTGTGCCACAAGGCGCTTCTATAGAATCTTCCTTCTTACTGACTTGCTGAGAAATAATGCAAATGGATCACTAGTTTTTTTGACGGAGCGTAGCATCAAAGTCGTTGTCGATGGTATGTGCTCGTTCCAAGATTGTCAAGCTGGTGTTCTCCAAGGCCGTTTGATTTTTCCTACTCTGTTTCTAACAAGTCAAACGAAATATTTGGCGGCCGTTCAATACTTTTCAAGTCCCGTATGAGGCTTAGATATTTCATGTGCTTACTGCCCATTCAAATTCTGATTTGATCACGTTGCCGTTTGAAACTGTAATAATCTCAGACTTCGCAAGAGGTGAACAAAGGTTACATGGGTCATTGCCAACAAGGGAACTGGTAGTAGAAGACCATGCAACAACTCGTCCGGGTAGGGATCCAACTCCTTAACTATTCCTTCCCCCACAATGAGTCCGCCATGTACCCGAAGCTTAGGGTAGCCAAGGGTAGGGTGCATAATTGGCTTAATATCCTAGTCACAGGACAGCGAAGTATCTGTAACATCTATTGTGATGATAGGCCATGGCTATTTCTTGCCATCAGGAGAACCATGGACTTGAACACTGATGCTGATGGTAGTCGCAAATGTTCTGATATTTTGAAATGTTAATAATTATTTGTCGCCTCTGTGGTCTAGCGTTTCAAGCGTTGTATTTGACTTTATGAGATCCCGGGTTCGAATCCTGGGTAGGGCAACAAAAAAAAACATGGTGTTCTACTAAGGCTGTAGCTAACTTTGAACAAAGGAGAGATACTTCAGAGCTACTACAAGGCTAACAAAGCCGATAATGTATATGAGCTTGCAACGAAACCACTAGTTTTAATTTCTTTCTGCGTTAAACTTTCTTCTAAACTAGTCAGTGTTACCAGCTACAAAATATTAAAAAAATACTGTGCCAAGTACAACATTTAGCTATGCGTTTCTTACGTCAAGCCATCCAATTCATGAACAATACTTAGAACTGATATTGAACTAAGTATTATTCATGAATTGGATCGTTTGACGTAAGAAACGCATAGCTAAATCATAGCGCAGCGTTTTTTCATTACTTAGCCAGGTAATATTTTTTAATACGGGTGTAATGCTTCAATAGAGTTTCCAAGTCCGTTAAAGCCGAAAGTAGATTGAATCAACTGGTATCGCATTTTTCCTGAAATAACCTGTGATTTCACGCAAGATATAAAACTCCTTACATTAATTCTAGTATAGCTTTAACCTATCGGTAGCAATCTGTTGATTTGAATTAGATTCATACCTTTAAATATATTCAACCCAGAAAACTGCGGCATAGTTGGCTTTATATAACGCCCAGTCGCCACTATAACAAAGTCACATGAGACTGTATAATTCGTTGGACCAGCGTTATCATCAGTTTTTAAATACGTCACCTCCCAACGGCTGTTAACCCACTTCACTAACGTTACGTAGCTATGAACCTGAAATAAATATGATTTTTTTGTGAATCTGAAATATATATGGGACTGGTGGGAGGGTGATTCTCTGATACCTGTTATTAATACCGCTTTACCTATTCCTGCAGCCGTAATGTCACGACGATGTTCCGGTCCGGAGGGTAGGGTAGCCGGTAGACTTGCACAATAGGCCTATCATCCCGGCCACAAAACAACGACGTGCGTAATATCTACGGTGTCTATATATAGGCCACAGTAGTATCTCATCATAAGGACACCGGCTTACTCGCTGACATATTATTACATAAAAATCTATAAAGAAATAAATGTCATTGTATCAACTAGCTACTGACTTTTAGACTATCATATAATCATGAAATTAAAAACCTATCCTTCAAATAGCTAAGGACAGTTTCAAAATCAATCAGTCCGTATCAAATAAGGCCCTTCATAATGCAATTATTATGTCACAGAAAGACACATGCATACAAATTTATTTACACAGATATGTTAAACTCTTTTTTGCCGTCGGGGGTTAAGGTTTTCCGTCATATTGATACACACCTTATTTTTTTCAAATCATTACACAAAATATATTAAGCGCAGTAAAACTGAAAAAAAACTGACTCCTATTTCATTACAATACATTTTAGACCAAATACAATTAATTTTTATAAATATTAAAATATTTGCATATCGCAATGTGGTGGTGTAAGTCGGAATACTTAAATCATTTAGTAAATTTTTTTTAACACACACATTCCGCAAGTAAATATTTTTATTTTATTTCATTTAGTTACATTTTATTATTAAAATAATTTAAAAGCTACAAATTGCTATATGCGGTATCGGCTCAAAATTGTAAAAGAAAATTTTTGAATATATTACGACAAAAGAATAGTTACAATCTACACATGATTGGCGAAGATATCGCATTACAAACGTACAAAAAATATGCAGTTGAACTGAGGATCTTCTTTTTAATTTAAACAAAACTACTTACTTGAATGTTCTGAAGCAAATTAAAATGTTTCGCAAACGACATGAGATACTTAAAGATGCAGGTGCCCGTTGGGTAAATAGGAGTGTCATCGGGGAACGGATAAACGCTGTACTCCATGGTCTGTCGTGGTGAGTTCACCCTGCATATTCATGAACACAATCATCATCTGCTACGTAACAAGGTGCTGACCCCAACATCTACATTCCACTTATATACTAAGTGCTACTAAAGCTATGCTGCTTAGATTAAATAACTTTTTTAAAAAACATAATATTATTTAAAAAGAACAATTTGATTTTCATAGTAACAATTCCACGACACTAGCTTGTTATCATTTGATTAAAGTCATAGTAGATTCACTTAATGATAGAAAACCAATCAGTGTGATGTTTCTCGATGTAGGCAAAGCGTTTGATTTCGTGAAACATTCAAATTTATTAGACCAATTAGAAAAATATGGTGTCAGGGGTTATGGTTTGAAGTAGATTAAGAGCTATTCAGTTAATAGAAAACAATGTACAGAAATGAAATCTATAATAAAATGTGTAAAAAATAAACGATCGCAATTTAGAGTACAAAGTATGGGTGTACCAACGGAAAATATTTTAGGCCCTTTGTTATTTCTAATATAAGATACTAATGGCCTAATAAAACTAACCACAAACCCTTACATATTAAATGCTGACGACACAACTGATCTAATTAAATATGAAAATATAAATAACAATGAAAAAATATTAAGCACCATCACGCCCATATCCCCGAAGGGATAGGCAGAGGTACAACCAAGGCACCCACGACTAGCCGGAGACACTAAGTCCCACAATAAGATAGGTGGCAAGCCTATCGCCAACCGGGCACATATCTAATCCCGAGAAACATTTTTTTTATTAGAAAATTGGAAAAACCCAATTTTCTTCTTATTACCCGACCCGGGGTTCAAACTCGGGACCTCATGCAGTCATGTCCAACAACTGAACCGCTGGAACAGAATAGTTACACAATAATAATCCTAATGTTAACATAGATGAAACTAAATTAATACAATTTAATAATTCTAATATAAAAAAAATCACTTAGAAATAAATTACGACAATAAATCAATTGAAGAAAAAGATTTTTTTAAATTTTTATTTATTACTTATGCCACTTATTGTAACTGAAAATTGCATATAAATACAGTTTGTGAAATAGATAAATTAAAATTTGCAATTAGATGTCCACGGCAAGTAGTGTCTAAAGAGACAGCTCTTAGTGCGTACTATGGTTATGTATTTTCTGTTATTTACTGTATTTACCTAAATGTAGAGTGCAGGCGGCTCAAAAACTGCTCCTTTGATGGCTATACAAATATATAACAAAATACCTAACAGTATAAAGGAACTACCTATTAAGATATTTAAAAAAGAGTTATCAAAATGGCTCAAAGTGCTTCGTGCGCTAAGTTTTATCCTTTATTATTAGTATTTTGTCATTTTTTCCTTCTCAGCTTTCACGAGGTTAATGTCACATGGAACAGTGATATCAACAAAAAGCCCAGCGCTCCAACTGATCTACCAGCACGATGTTAGGCTTATTGGCGATATATAATAGTCCAGTCCGTGATAACAGATAGGTCCCAGTAGAGCTTCGCATGGCTATTCTCAAGAACTGGCTGCGGTGTATACTTGTAACAATATTCAAAACCTACAAATCCATATCGAAAAGCTAGCTGCTGGTAGATTGTCTTGGCTACTTGGTTATCTCAGTGCAAGTTGTCGCCGTAATCAAGATGGGAACAACCAGAAATAATATGTCCAATAAACTCACTAGGACGACGCCACGCTTGACATATGTCAACTCTGCCATCTCTCATGATGTATTTCCGATAGTTGTTTGTCTTGACAACCTCGTCTGCAATGGTTCAAGCAAAACCTTCGGTTTCACTAAAGAGATCACTGAATCGTAACCAAGACACGGACGCTAGTGTATCGACATCAGGCCCATAAAGAACCTAATAAAATCGACCATGTAGTTCTTTGCTCTTCCATACGTCCAAGCGATCCTGAGTGCTAAGTATCACCAGCTTATGCCAGTTCTCTTTACCTATGGAGAGCTGTGTCAGTCCATTATCCACTGGGCCAGTCCAGTCCATCACGATGCATTTCACACTCAACGTGTAGAAAGTATTCTCTAAGATTGTATACTTCAGGGACGTGACGGTATACATCATCACAGAGGAGCGTGGATGGTTCATGCGATATGTTGTCAACAGTTTATCAACTCTTCGCTTCAGGGTATCTAGCTCTGTCTGAGTCCATCTTAATATTCCAGAGGTGTATACTAAAACAGGCATCACCCAGCTGTTGAAAGTACGCACTTTATGGGTACGCACTTGATAAAAGACTTTTCAGCACTTTTGTCAAGCGACCAAAGAAAGAAACATTCCATGACCATCTTTTTAACGTCCCGATCCAGTATACCTTTTGGCATACCAAGATGTTTGTAAGTATCGGTTTCAAAAAGAGATCTGAGAGCAACCTATCTGAGATCATCCATCTGAGAGAGAGATCTATGTGCAACCTTCCCTTTTTGCACATGTACAACCGCACATTTATGTAGGCCAAACTCCATCCTAATGTCACTACAAAATTTATGTGTTACATCAAGTAGTGACAACAAGTCTGGTTTATTTGATACAAACAACTTGAGATCATCCATGTACAAAAGATGACAAATAGTCTTTCCCCCCTTTACACAACCGAAAACCTGGCTCTAAATCTCTTAGTAATGTACTCAAAGGAATTAAAGCCAGACAAAACCACAATGGTCTCAAGCTGTCACCTTGGAAAATGCCTCGCTCAATCTTTATGGGTTCGGAGGTGTAAAGACTCCTTCTACCTCCTGGAAGACAAAGAGCCGTGGTCCACCGCCGCATATATGAAACCAAAAACGAGCTTAGAACTGTATCAATTTTGTACAGTTCAAACAATAGTAGCAACCACGTATGCGGTACCGAATCGTACGCCTTTTTGTAGTCAATCCAGGCGGTAGAAAGACCTTTTCGATATCTGTGAACCTGTTGATCAATAGCCATGTCAATGAGCTAGCACGAGACCCAACCCTACATCCATTTTGAGCAGGATCTAAAATATTGTTTGCATAATAGTGGTTATTTAATTTTGAGGTCAAAATGAATGTAAGTAATTTATATACGTACCGGGTCTTAAGTTTTTAGGATCCTGACACTGCCTGATTTATGGAGATCGAGATTCGATGGCCTCTTGGAATTGAGCAGCTGAGCGTGTTTGTGAAGAACGCAACCATTTGATCCAAAAATTATGCAGTCCGTCTGGTCCCGGACTTTTCCAATTATGTGTCTGATGGACCGCATCCATTACGTCATTACTTTCAATATTAACAGCTGTCATTGATTGCAATAATTCACACGAGCGCTCAACAATGCTCACTAACATGAGCAACGGCCACGGACCAAACACTTTTACAAAACGTAGACATTTCATGAAGGGCAGGTACCAAATATGAATTTGGTACCTGCCCTTCACTCACACCAGTAGTGGATTCCTCCCAACTCCTATACACCTTTCTTTGGTCACTTTGAAATTGACGATTCTGGTAATACCTGTTTACACGCTCTTTATAACAGCGAAGCCGGTTCGCCCACGCAACCACTTTTTGCTTTAGATAATCAATGCGTTCTGTGACACAAGACATGTACACATGTTCATGACAGATGTTCTAATACCTGTGCCAGCAAAGGCTTGTGTCACGTAAGTTAATCATTATTCCAGAGATCTTAAAAGGAAATAAATATCAGGTACAAGAAAACCTGTATCAAACTATTACGCAACGTCATCATGGTTATCAATATCCCCGAAAATGAAATAATAAATAAAATTAAAATTTTATTGATATTCGGGTTAAAGAGTAACAACACAATTTCACATATTGCTTGTTTTTTGCTCAAGTCTTTAAAATATTCCACGATAACATAAAATAAACGGAATTGTTCTAAGTCCAAGTAAAAACGCTTACTTGGACTACGTTACGTACGTTACGTTACGTACGTACGTTTGGTTTAATATGAGTATTATTTGAAGATACTATTATACAAAACACATTGTGCTTATTATTTTCATACAAGAAATATTATTTTTATAACAGAAATTTTTCGCCGCAAATTCCAGTATTATTTAACCAAAAGTTGGGTAGGTCTTTGTCTATGACCGCCTCGTTGGTCGAGTGGCTAGCGTACGCATTGTACAGTAGATGTCTGCATTTCCGGGTCTGGATGTTTATTAAATTGATCTATTTATGTATTTCTATGTATTAGTATCGTTGACTAACACCCGTCACAAATAATAGGTATAATTTACTTACTTTGGGATTAGATTCAATTTGTATGTCCAGGGATGCTTATTTTAGGGTGTTTTTTTAAATTTGTCTATCTTAACCGTAACTATGTAACGTAAAAAGGTATTACGTCTTACCTAAGGTGCTTATATTGACTACTGAAGACAGGCACTCCATCATCGTGGACACCGACATGGGGATCGAAATTCCATTTGCCGCCGATGGCTTCAGTGGCTTCAAACACTCTAAAGTTCACTCTCATTTGCTTTAGGTGCCAAGCAGCTGCGAGCCCAGAGTATCCTGCGCCAATAACACATGTGTAAGGCTGAAAATAATTAACATTAACCCTTTAATATCAAAACAAGAAGTTCCATCTTCGTTTTTCTTTTAAACTTAGTCGTTTTTCGACTGTGCTTTTTTGAAGTAAAGTTTACTAATTTTTATAAAAAAAACATGTAATATCAATGAGGAATCTGCACATTGCGTGCGTACCCAAAATTGCTGACTTCTAAGTTAGGGGTTTATCCTAAGAATGCAGTGAAATTCTGTGAAGGTATTGTTCGAGACTCTTAGCCATAAGGCCTTTTACTGACATATGACTGAAAATTGTTGTTGAGTCACTATCCCACATGTCAGTAAGCTCGTTAGCTAAATCAATATATTTTGTCAATTTCTCCTTTTCAGCTTTTATGCGGTTACTTCTTATTTACGACTTGTAGTTGCTTGTGCAAGTACTACTCGTATGTACTGCCATCCCTCATGATATGTTTCCGATATCATTCCCATTGACCTAGTCTTAACCTACACACAGCGCTCCCGTAACCATTACAAGAGAACAGGTTGGACAAACTCCATTGCCTTCTGCCATGCAAGTGATGGGGCTAGGTTCTCCTTCCTCTGCTTTAATGTGGTCTCACATTTTCTCAAGCTAGGGGCTTCCCTCGTGGGAACTCGTATCGCAAATACTGTAATGTATGCGTGCGTTTGGAGCTGCCGAGGGTAGGGCTACAGCGAGCACGCATGACGCCATCCAGGACACCGTCTGGTATCCGTGTATATCGCCCTTATCGCAATAACCTTATGCGGATGACACACCAGGGAATTATTCCGGTTAGATATCTGCCCTGTATAAGGCCATTATGCCGATGAGTCTGGAATACAGCTGCCGGTATGGTCTCAGATGTGCACAATCTTTTTAGACCTCCCTGTAGGCATGGCCATACCCCATACATGAAACGAGATAAATACTTAGAACTGTATCAGGTTTGTACAGTTTCAAAACTAGTCGCAACCACGTTTGAGGTACTGAATCGTAAGCCATTGGTTTGAACATCTAAAATTAACGCCCGACGCCTAATTATATAACCGTTTCTAGCACAACGCCGATACTTCATTATTTTTCATTTTCGAACTTTGAAACGGTTGTTCCACTGTTGTCAAAAGGCTTTGCAACAACTTCCAGGTTGTATACCTACCCGTTTATATATTCTTGACGACATAATGACAATAGCGTGTTTCGGTCTGGAGGGTATGGTACCCAGTAGATTTAGGCGCCACAGGACAGCAACACACCTATAACATTTTGGTACGTAACGGATTTTTTATTAAGATCACGATAGCCATGTGCTTGTTCGCTGTCTAATGACATGAAATAAATAAATAAGAAGAGTACTCAAAAGTAGCATTTGTCCAGAAAAAGCATTCTTCGACTTTATTTAATAAAGTGTATTCATTCATTCATTCATAAATTTAATTTAATGACCCAAGTACCTAATTGAAAAAAATGAAGAAATATATTAATGCCTGCCTGTAGGTGCGGGTTAGAGAAATATACATAGATTTGATATTTTCCATTGTCAGCGCTTGGTAAAACTTCCAAATAGTCATCCTTTTAAATGAAGGAAACTTAAACTAAAATTAAAAAGCTAAAACTTAAACTGAGTGATGATTGATAATGTTTTTATAAGTGAAACCGGTAAGCTTTTTAAAAATAATAAAATGAGTGATAAACAGTACAAATGTTTTCTTCATGTGAAAATATGAATAGCAATAGACTTATTATCGTTAAACTAGAGAAAACGTTGGGAACAATAATTTCTGTTTAATGACCAAAATAACATAATAGTATTTTGAAATAATAACTCACCTACAAATAACTTTAATAATGAAACACATAACAGTATAAAAATAAATAATGAATACATACCGATGGAAGCTCATCACCAGCAACATAATACCCATTTACAAATAAATGTAATATGCCCAAGAGCCGCAACATTTTTAATCTGATTTTCCACTGTACGTCTGTGTTCTATGAAGTACCAGCCTTCGAATGTTGATATCGTCCTCACTAAAAACATTGTGGGGATAAATGAGGCAAAAGGCTTATATCATGAAATGTTTGATAATAATGGGCAATAATATCATGTTGTAATCATCAGTATCCATAATAATATTATAATTTGAAAAAGTGTTTGTCAATCTTTCACGTCAAAACTCAGCAACGAATTGGTACATGTAGACAGTTAAAGGGCAGGATAGTGACAAGCAAGGGTAGTAAGGGGAGGACACAGGCCACTTTTCATCTCTTTCGATTCCTAAAATGCTGTTCGAAAGTTTGTATTCCAATCCGCAATTTCCAATGTACAGCGTAAAAACTTGGTATACTAACTCCTCAGACCAATGAAAAAGTATAGACGGGGCCATAACATACAAATGTGACCAAAAAAGTGAAGTTTCGTTGTTGGTCCAGGCTCCTTAACAGAATAGACCATCTCCTTACCTGCCAAGCAGCTCGTTTAAGGTGAGGATAGGCTTGCCATCACTAACACCGTGACCTGACTAGTTGGTAGAGCGAAATCTCCCCCGGATTGGTACCCCGCCTACCTAACTTACCTATTTCTGCCGTCATAACGTCATTGATTGCCGTTGACGTATTCCGGTCCAGAGGATGAGGTAGCCGGTAAACTTACTTTTGCTCGAGGCCTACATCTCGCCCTCAGGTTGGCAACAAAGAATTACCTTTGTCTCTAGGCGGCGTGAATTTTTTACCATCATGAAATCCGTTTGCTTGTTTGCATTCCATGACTGCCTCGTTGGTCAAGTGACTAGCGTACACGAATAACTACAGCGATCAATCGCGAAGCTTGGGTTCGATTCCCGACGGGGGCAGGTATTTGTGTGATAAACATTTAAATGTCTGCATTTCCGGGTCTGGGTGTTTATTAAGTTCATTCTGGTATCTGTTTAAGTATTTCTATGTATTAATATCGTTGACAAACACCTATAACACAAGCACATAA
>NJDD01003126.1:0-10009 GCA_002245505.1 Calephelis nemesis
TTTGATTTCGCCGGGTCAGATAGTGCAATATAATGTATGCTAGTTTTATTTTAATAGTAGCTTCTACTCCCAGCTTTGAGTGAAATAAAATAGTGCTTCATTCATTCATCATCACCATCATCATCATCATCATCATCAGCCGGAGAACGTCCACTACCGGACATAGGCCTCCCCCAAAGAGCGCCACAAGTCGCGGTCACCAGTCGCTTGTATCCAGCTATGGTATATTTTTTTATTAATTGTAGCCTATGCGTTATTCTGATATTTAAACTATATTTATGTAGTTTTATCTTAATCCGTTCTGTAGTTTTGCTTGAAAGAGTATCAAACATCCATACATTCTTCCAAACTATCGCAATCATAAAATCTATATTATAAAAATGAATTGCTAAATGTAAGCGCATAGCTTCCGTACGACTCAACCGATTTGGCTAATACTTTTTGTTGTGTTAGTTATTGTTAGAAGAAGGTTCTAATGAAAAGCAAAACCGGGAAAATTGAAGGGAAAATGGGACAAACAATACTTTATTTTTTTTTCATAATAACTGAAGGGGAGAACGAAGTTCGCCGGGACAGCTAGTGAGTTATAAAACTACGAAATTTATAATTAAACTTCAAAATTGGTAGGAATGCAGTGGACTCCAAAACCTTTGTAATGTGCTCGGCGAAGGTTCTCCATGGACTTAAATTTGAATATCATGTGCTTAAATGTTAAAGCTTTAGGGATTTGAATAAATTTAAACCACAGTAAGTACCATCTGAAATATCTTATATGTATGTTTGTATGTATTTATATTTATTTTTATGTGTCTATTTGTTTGTCTGTTTATACGTTTATTTACCTGAACCAACTCTTGGTGTCTACTGATTGTATTTCTTAAATTTTTATTTAATGATGAGTACCTTTGGGTCTTTTGATGAAATGTGTTACTTGTTTATAAATGTACTTAGATAAGAATTAGGTGCGATAGTAAGAAGAGTCTCAATAGTTTTTCGTGCCATAGAAGTAAATGAAAATAAAAGGAGAAAAATATCAGACTGTCGGTTTCGGATACGACTCCGATTAGCTAATATCTATTATCTATACATATAAATACTTTAATACGTGATGCCAAAACTTTGGACCCCTTTTTACGAAATATGCGCGGACGTAGGAGCACAAAATTTGGCGCACTTATAGTTTATGTATAGAAGAAGTGCAGAACGGTAATATTATTCAATAATAATGCTTATATAGTACAATAAATCAACAAATAAAACATTACCCACGCTACCATGCATTTGACACACACAAACATATATATTGATGGTAACGATAAAAGTTCACAGATGGCGCACTAAAAAGATTGGAAACAAAGTACCTAGTTGGTCTAGAGAAATGAAGATGGCGTTCTTATCAACAATATATTAAAATTTATTATGGTCGAATTTCGAGCAATGGGCGACCACTAGTAACATTAATTTATCATTGCAAAATTTTGATTGCATGAAAATTGCATTGTTTAATTTAAACAGGGATGAAATCTAGTTAGATCGATTTTTCGGCGCTGAAACCCCCTGCATTTTAAATTTTATTAAAATCATGCAAGTTTCCTAGATTTAAAATCGTTGCTTTTTAAAGTGTTAAAGAAATATTTATTTTGCTTTCCTTCGACATACTCTATGTTGAAGAACACAGCGTTTTGATCTCGCACTACACGCCACAGTGATGTTTTTCACCCACATAATTTTGATGCTTTGGCCTCAATGACTGTTTTATATAAGCGTTTCTTCCTTATAAGTAAGTCAAATTTTGAAATCACCGCCCTCAATTTTAAGAATATGGTTATTGAAGCCAATATCCTCAAGTTTGTCCAAATCGCTGAGGTAGAATAAGCTATCTTACTGTCCGGCAGGCTGTCGTCGTTATCTGTCGTATATTGCGAGCACGGGTTAAAGTTTCCGAATTATATTATTAGTCTTTTTAACATCTAGCTATTAGTAACAGTCTATACGAAAATAAGTAATGACTTACGACTAGTTTTATTTCTAAGAGACTGTTAAAAGATCCACTGTCGACTTTGCCTCAACGAAAACTTTGCATAAAATATGTATATGGGTTTCTGAAACCCCTTTTATGTTTAACTCTTAGGAAGATAGCTTTCAGTTGGCCTTTTTAATTTAATATACTGTTTTTTTACATCCAACGTCTTCAGTTACGCTATGCTACGACTATGTTAATAAGGGTATTGGATTTTCAAGTGCCTTTCGTTGATGGAATATAAAACGGGTTTGACTAGATAAAAATTTAAGGTTATAGCACACTAGGACAGCAAGTTAACGATATTGTGGCAGCGCCGGCTCGAATTGCGTATTTGTGTGATACTGAATTTATTAAATATACATATGAGCTTTCGCCAGAATTATTCTTGTTATGTTACAACCTTATTACTAGCTAAATAATCTAATCGTTTACTCTTTAATGTGTGTCTATACAAAGTTATTTTAACATTTATTTGACAGCGTATCACCTAACATACAGGGCTTTCATTTTTCCTATTCTTTGTTTTCTTTAGATTTTCCCATCGCGCAAAAAAGTTGGTGAATAAAGATTTTGGTGGTAATTTTGTTGCGCAGTCACTAAACTAATTTTAAGTTATCGCTGTCTTCTTTCAACAACATAAACAGCAAGAGACAAAACATTTTTAGCGCTGACAAATTAGACCGTACACGTCATTTCTACAGACGTTTAGGTACTTTTAAAACTTCGATTAAAAACATCGCGATTTGACATGTTCGGACTAATCTGACGTGTCTAAAACGTTCCATCTCTTTAGTTTTTGTTTCATTTGAGAAAGATAGCATGCATCTAAAGTAAGTTTAGTTTGTAAACAGCGGAATTACCACCATTTAATACCATCTGCCCATATTTTTATGCGATTTCACCTTATTTTACGTACCTATTACTTTTGATTACTGAATTAACAAACTAGTTCCGCTTAGACGATAGAAAACTGCAATGACACGTTCGGTTTTGTACTATACTATGTATATTTATGTATATTTTCCCTGCCACCATAGTGCTCGTTACTGTTGTTGTTGTTACATTGTTCTCATTATCTTTGACATGTCATCTTTAAAATACAGTTTTGTAAGTATTTATAAGCATAAATACTATCTTCACGCCCATATCCGAAATAGGTAGGCAGAGGCACAACAAGAGGCCACCTACTTCTAGCCGAAGACACTAATGCCCGATTTCACCAAGAGCCCCTATATTTTAGGGGACTTTTAACGTATTTTAGGGGACTGTTTTATATGGAAACAGTCACGTAAGTAATGTTAAAAGGTCCCCTAAAGTATAGGGGCTCTTGGTGAAATCGGCCATTAGTCCCACAGTGTGATAGGTGGCAAGCCTATCGCCAACCGGGCACATCCCAAGCAACTATTTCTTTTTTTAATTAAAAAAAATGGAAAAACCAAATTTTCTTTTTATTGCCCGACCTGGGAAGTTCAAATATCAGATGATTACGATAATAATTTTTTTTTCAACACGTATGTCTGTCCGCATAATGTGCCTTTACCTTTAGTCCACTTTAACTTTCTAAAGTAATTTGTTACCAAAAACTTTTTGAATAGCCTCGTTTTGACGAATATTTCCATTTCGTAAAAGTTGATATTTTAGTCTCATTAAAATTATTACATTATTTTAAAAATGTAATAGGCACATTTGAGGCGCAGGGCTGTTACGCCCCCATTATACGCTATTAGAATAACCTAGTAAATGAAATAGCTGGATTATTTCTTTATTACAATCACCTTAATATTATGACTAAAAAGTATCTTCACACCCATATCCTCGAAGCGGTAGGCAGAGGCACAACCAGAGCACCCACGACTAGTCGAAGACACTAAGCCCCACAATGTGATAGGTGGCAAGCCTATCGCCAACCGGGCACATATCCAATCCCGAGCAAGGTTTTTTTTAATCAGAAAATTGGATAAATTCAATTTTCTTTTTGTTGCCCGACCCGGGATTTGAACCCAGGACCTCTTTCAGTCAAGTCCAACAACTGAACCGCTAGACCACAGAGGCGCTTTAACCGTTTCGTCTATTTGAGCAAAAACTCACAAGGTTCCGGGGAAGACAACGAACAAATGGGAATTTACAAAATAACATTGCCCAGGATTGGATGTGTGCCCGGTTGATGATATGCTTGTCACATTTCACATTGTTGGACTTAGTGTGTTCAGCTAGTCGCGGGTACCCTGGTTGTAACTCCGCCTACATTTCGGGGGTGGGGCGTGAATATACTTTTTTCTTTTTTGAGTGTTAGTAAAGAACCGTTTATTTACAGTTCTAATAATGAATGTACGAATTTAAACAATGTTATATTTTTAAAATGACAGGTGTTTACAAGAAGTAAATGTAAATTTTCGAAAATTCCAGGTCTTAAATGTCAGAGCACGAACCGTTACGATGTTGGAGTGGGTGGCGAGGGATCAAAGGCTCTTCCAATGGCAAACTTATGAAAATAGAAAGGGCTTTCTAATAAATTGGTTTTACTTACATAATATCATTTTAATACGTTTTGTAGATTTTTCGTCTTTTTTAAAAACATCGGGGAACAGTATAAGGATTTTATATTTTTCTTATTTTTTATGATATTGGAAGGCAAACAAGCAGACGGATTTCCTGATGGTAAGAAATTCACGCCGCTTTAGAGACACCAAAGGTGGTAATGGTGCGCTGCCAACCTGAAATCGGGATGTTAGACCGTGAGCAAAAGTAAGTTTACCGGCTACCTTAACCTCCGAAGCGGAACACGTCATGACGTTATGGCGGCAGGAATAGGTAAGGCGGTGGTACCAATCTGGGCGAGTCGCTGCGAAACTATACCGCCTAGTCAGATGTCACGGTGTTAGTGATGGCCTATGCTCGCCTTTTACGAGCTACCTGGCAAGGAAGGCAGATGGTCTATTCTACAAAGGAGCCCAGAGCAACACGGGGTAGATAGTTACAGATACGGGGTAGACAACGCGGATATTTCATTCCTTCGAGTTTCGGATATCAACGTCGTTAAAAAAATGTTCACTTTCAGCATTTGTAGCAAATGTTAACAAGCACGACGCAGGTGCATGTTTACTGAGCCATATGTTTCACATTTCCAGTAATATAACGTCGCCTGGAGACTTGTTATCGATCGTCTGAAATTTGAACGAAGCTTCGATCGACCTTGCCCCACTGACCGGACTCTCAAAACTGACAAAACAATTTGTACTTTTGTCTATTAAAGCAGTATGTTTGTAAGTCTAGAATGCAAGCCTAATAGCAGACATGAATTAGGTATTTAATATTTTGGAATCTTCCAGTTTAAAAACCAGCTACTTTAATAATTAGATTGTGCCTATAAGAAAATAAAGTTTTAGTATTGTAAAAAAATATCAGAATAGCAAGCATTTTCTATACACAATTTTCTTCGTAACTATGCGATAGCTTCGTAAAATATTGCAGTGTACCTAATCTATCTTGACATTAAAATACCTTTAACAATATGTTTTTAGATGTTGGAGTCACAAACAAGTAAGAAAAACTGCTTTTGACTTTTTATTGTTTCATTTAAAATTATTTAAAAGCAAATTACGTTTCTTGATCAAAGGATTTACAACTCTTGCAAACAATGTCACACTCAGTAATAAATTAGTTAATTATAAGTATTTATTCTAGCCATTATAATATAAAATGACGAAAATAGGCGTAAATCTGGTTAAAGCGTCTAAACAAATACTGATTAAATAAGTCCCAAGTTTTATGCCAAAAAAAACTTAGTGTCAGAATAAGTGTGTTAATTTAAAGAAAGAGTGATATCAAAAGTTACGTTAAATCAGTATTTTTCAAATCAAAATGCTACTGTTAAAATAAGTCTTTTAAAATTAAGTCGTTATGTCTATTTACAGAAGAAGGCGTTACTTTGCGGAAATCCATAGTTAAATTAAAAAAAAACCATCTCTATGCTGTGCCTCCTTCTGCTCTTTTGATTCGACCTTCGTGGAGTGCAGTAGAATTCTCCTGACGATGTTCCAGTTACAAAGCGAAACGTATGTTGAGTTTATTTTAGTGTGTGTATTGTTAGTGCTAATAAAACAGTTTAGTGGTTGTTGTTAGTTTACTGGATGTACCTATGTTTGGAGTCTATGGCTTCCGGCAAGTCTAATTCATTCATAACGTACTGTTTTTTGTTTTGTTACGCCATAATACGTATACATTTTTCTCAGAAAATTGCAAATTAAATAATTTTATTCTGATTTAGTTAAGTACATTTTTAATGACTTCTACGTTTACACGAGGTACTTGCTGTTTCAATTGGGTTTGTAGTCATTGGCTTTAATTAATATGTCGTGGTCGCGGCGGAACAGCAGTGACCACAGGAAATGAGCCTGTCAAATCTCCCTCTGACACGACTTCTTCAAACATCACTGTCACTATCCACAGGAAACTATGTCAGGACTCAAAATATACAATATTGTCATCGTTTCTACAACATGAATCACTTTTATTCTCATTACAATAACAACGACTGATGATTGAATCCAAAAATATGACTAAAAGCTTGAAAATATAATCTATCGCATTGTTGATCTGTTATTTTTACACATATTTCTGTTTTTGTTTAAAATAAAAGAAGTGAATTTATATATTGGTTAAACATAGCAACGCCAATATATTTAACAAGTAGGTTTTTTATTCTTTAGGCTTTGTTTGGTTAGGGCGTATAATTAAAATAACTGATAGATTGAAAAAATATCTCGACATTTTACTTTTATTATTACAGAAATTTGGACAAAGCTTACAATAACACTTTTCCTTTTTTCGTATTCATTGGTAGCGTTTTCATTCGGTGATTGAGTTTATATCATTCTATGAAAGAAGAGAAAAACGAATCTGATGATGACCACCGCAAACTAAGAACTGCTACATTTCACTTTTAGAAACAAATAAGCTATTTACTTAAAGAACAAGTAACGTATGATCAGTATCCTAAAAAAGTAAGGTCAATGTGATATAAATCTTTATATAATATTTTATATTTGAAACGAACAAGCGAGTGGGTAGATCCCTCCATCCTGCAGGAGTAAGAGAGACAGAAATTCACATTACGTCAGTATTAAAATAAATATATAGTACGAAAGTTAATTCAAAGACTTAAAATTCGAATCGCGTGTCGTTTTTAAATTATTTATAGGCTAGGGCCTAAGTAATAAATAGCCTTAACGTGTTAAGCGTTTTGATAAGTTATTAAGTTTCAGCGCCTTGGTCTAGTGTGTTATGAATTATTCATAATGTTGACATTGTTGTATAATATATTTTTTAATTTGAGATTTAAAGAATAAATACTATTCTATTGCCTCAATGAATTAGAAATAAACATAATTTAATATTGTCTATTTATTGTATAAAAAAACGTTGGCCCGGATTGAATATGTGTCCGGTTAACGGGAGGCTTTCCACCTATCACATTGGGACTTAGTCCTTATGCCTTTTACTACAAGCAACTTCGGAGATATTCGTACTTTTTTTAATAGAAAAAGAGGACAAGCTGTTTTTAAGTTATATTTAATAATGCTTATTTTTGTTCATTTTGACAACACAAATTAGAAATTGAAATTCGCTTGTACAGTTTATTTGTATTTTAACCACTAAGTAGAAACAAAAGCAATTGCATTCAGAATTCCATAGTATGAAATATTTGCCTTATAATCTGTGCATTGTCGGCTAAATCGTAGACTGCTACGTATTCAGAGCTACATAAATCGTAGCACCGCCGCGCCGCCGGGGCGTAGCATTATCTGTAATTTGTAGCATGCTACGAAAAGCTGCGAAACAAGATTCAGAAATCCAGAACTTTAAAATAGGTGGTCTTATTTTTTTTTTTAATAATTTTCACTGAATCCCAGTAAATCATTTTAACCTAATTCTTGTTTGGTGATATAACATGATTACGTTAAATTTGACTAAAAATTTGACTTTTTTATGATATTGGAAGGCAAACAAGTTGACGGATTTCCTGATGGTAAGAAATTCCCGCCGCCTAGAGACACCAAAGGCGGTAATGGTACGTCGCCAACCTGAGGCCGTGATGTTAGGCCACTAGCAAAGGTAAGTTTACTGGCTACCTTACCCTCCAAACCGGAACACTTCATGACGTTACGGCGCCAGAAATAGGTAAGGCAGTGGTACCAATGCGGGTGAGTCGCTCTGAAACTCTACCACCTAGTCAGATGTCACGATGCTAGTGACGGTAAGCTTATGCTCGCCTTTTGCGAGTTGCCTGGCAAGAAGCCAGATAGTCTATTCTGCAAAGGAGCCCGGACCAACAATGGGGACATTGACATTTAAAGTTATGTTTCATAGCAAAGAAACAAAAATTTATGCAAATTTTATGAAATACTTACTCATCGTCTAGACTTCTTAAATAGTAGTTAGTAAATGGCAAGTAAATTAATATAAGTTTAGTGGTTAATCTTAATAATTTTCCTGCCCTTACTTAATTACGGCAATAATAGGCGCTGACGTTATGACGGCCGAAAGAACTGAGTCGGCCAGTCGTTGTAAGGTTAGAAAATGGACAACATGAAGTGGCCAAGTGCGATTCAGATTTACTCACAAATACTTATGTAGTAGCAAGCATAACCCACTGCGAGTAGCAATTTTTTGTGTCTGCAAATCCCAGAATACTACCAACAACATTTCTCACCTAAAATTACTTCGTCTATTATAATATATAACAATATGTGCAAGTAATAATAACTTTAAAATTAACTTGCGGTTTTTTAAAATGTGCTTTAACTCAAAAGCTGCTTAGATATTCTAACCAACTTGTTCTAACCGTCTTCTATTATAAGATTCTTTGAGATAGAATAAGTACTTATTTGTATAGATTTATATATTAAAACTTATTTTAAAACACAGAGAGCTCACATTTTATGAGATTGTAAATGTCTATTTTTCAAACATCTGACTTTAATAAGAACTGGTTTCAGACATCTCAATGTTAGTTTTTAAACCTGTAGAAAAAGATTTGTAGACACCCCACATTTACATGTTTTTGAAAAAACATTTTTAGTTTAAGCTGTCGGTACACCTGGGTGTTAGCCGGTTTTTTTCACTTTTGTATAAAAATCTTATAGTTGTTCAAAGAATACATACACCCAATAAGTGTTAACTCTATGTGTGTGTGTGTGTGTGTTTGAGAGTTATGTCCTCAAACTTTTAGGAAACTCTAAGAAAACTAGAAAAAACTAAATTTTTAATTTTCCCATACAACATGAAAGGGTGTAGAGATCTTCGACGGCACAGCTAGTATGATATAAATAATGTTAAGAATAACAAAATGTTAATGTTTGAAAGCCTGGTTATAATGGATCTTAGCCCAGAAGACTGATATCAATAGAACATAATATATGTTACAGGATCGAGTGTGGGCTGAGGGTTAGGTGGATCAATACCAGCTATATATAATTAAGTCTACATTAGTCTAAGTTCAGAAGAGCTAGCGCCAGCCTGTGGGTTACTTTAACACTTAACATTCCTCTGGCATACGCTTAGTTTAATTATTGCGCACTTGAACGTACTTTTATTATTAAGGTCATTCAATAAGTTATTAAGCTAATAATATTTCTTTTATGCATACGTAAATATCTTGACGCCAAGTCCCTTACGGGGTAGGCAGAGAGTATAGAGTGACAAATCTCACAATCTTTGCAGACCTGCCTGTGAAGCCACATTTATTACACTTTTCATACAAACACACAGGTTTCAGAAACACTTTGCAGGACTCTCAGCTAAAACTAAAGCAATTTAATAGTCGAATGTCAACCTAGGTTTTATCTGTCGTTCTTTACACATGATCAAACCAGTTGTGTCTTTCCTTTCTTATTTTAATACAACACTTTCTTTCGATTCTACTCTTTCTCGGATTTCACTATTACGAATGCGGTCTTTGAGTGTTACACCACGCTTTCATTTCCT
>NJDD01003126.1:21448-35116 GCA_002245505.1 Calephelis nemesis
AGCCGTACCTGTATCCCCGTGACTGTACCTACACCAAACACACGTACCAATTTATGAGGAGTGTTTACGAACCAATTTGGAGTGTAAAGGTAGGAAAGACCCCTTCAAACTATTAACGATTTTCTACTTAGAAGGTATAATGGAAGACCTGAATGGTCACTTCCGTATTTCGCAGATCTATTTCGTAAGACAACAAGCCCATTTAATCTTAACTGAGAAAATTGCGCAGTTTCCAGATGATACGGGGCGAAAAGACATATAAATGGAAAAAAAAGTATCTTCACGCCCGTATCTCCGAAGATGTAGGCAGAGGCACAACCGGGGCACCCACGACTAGCCGAAGACACTAAGTCCCATAATGTGATAGGTGCAAGCCTATCGCCAACCGGGCACATTTCCAATCCCGACAAACATTTTTTTATTAGAAAATTGGAAAAATCCAATTATCTTTTTGTTGGCCGACCCGGGATTCGAACCCGGGACCTCATGCAGTCACGTCCAACACCCGGACCGCTAGACCACAGAGGCGATTCATATAAATGAAGTGATAAAAAAGTAGGTACTGAACTACTGAATCACAAAGAAGCAAACGAGATGACGGACAGAAGGTGATAGGAAACGACTGCCGCCGCTTACAGACATCGGTCGTGTTAATGGCGCGTTATAAATCTGTGACTGCAATTTTAAGATTTTTGAGTACATACAAGTGATAAAGGCAAGAGTTTCATTCCAGTCCAGTCGGTGGTACTAACGGTGGCACTCAGGGACGTTATATAATATTTAAATTATCTTAAGTCACAATTTTGTATAAAAACATCAACTTAATGATTGATCAATCGTGACACCAGTACCTTTTCTATGGTTTCTATATGGTCGAAAATGTTATATGTCTTAGTTACCAGTCAAGGTACTGTTAAAATTTTTCATACAAATAACTGACGGAGACGCCAGAAAGAGCAGCGCCCTAAAGGGGCTGAAATGCAAAAATCAAACAGTCGAATGATCAATCCTACCGAAATCTGCTAGCTTGACGTCTCCCATTTCGCTGAGTAGCACGTTCGCCGCTTTGATGTCCCTGTGCAGCTTGCGCTCCGAGTGCAGGTAGTCCAGCCCGCGGAGCACCTCCCGGAGTATCACCGCTATGTGCATCTCTTCGAAACTACCCGCCTTCATTAGGTCCAACGCGGAGCCGCCGCCCAAGTATTCCATTATTATCCATAATTTTGTTCCCTGAAACAAACAATGTCATTACTACAAGATAGAGATTCAAATTGCCATTTTGCAGATAGCCATTGGCATACGGATAAGGTATTCAGATTTGCCTAGCAGTAACAAATACTACTAGTTAAGCCAGGTAAGTCTGCGCGCAAAGAAGGGCGCTGGTATTGTTGCGAAACACGGAAATGTCTTTACCCTGAGGTTTTATACAAAAACCTTAACAAATATCTGTATCATAGAATTTTTTTTTAATAAGTTCTGTAATGTTACAGGAATATGACATTCGAGGTCATAAAAATAACAAATTATGATTGCCGAAGGAATTTGTAATTAAAGCGTTAGGTTTCATGAATATTTCACAAATGTTTTGGTCTTTTATAATTATGATGTAACTATAAAATATTACAGTTCAATATACTTTAGAAAATAACACGGTAGCAGTTCATTACCACAGACCGTGCTTTCCAAAAATACCATCTCGTTACGGCAATTACCACGTACATATCTGGTAACACTCGAGGAACGTCATACAAGTATCAATATTTTCCGCGCACCCCGTTATCTAGCGAGCATTGTTACTGAAATGTTAAATCTTTCAAATTAACAATGAAGTTTTACACTTAAAGTCAGATACGTCGCATACATACACTTTTCACATTAAAAAACAAGAATGTTGCTTTCTATTACTTTAACACTGCTAACGTAATCCGTACTCAGCATCATCCTAAATTCGTTCACAAATTTGTGATGACAAAATTTGGCGTCAACAAAATTGAGTTTGTTTGGTGCTTTTGCAGTGTCTGATTTAATTTGTGGAGCTGCATGTTAGTCAGTGTTTCAGGACCGAGCCGCGTTCGCCGGAATACCGCAGAATCCGGTGAATCCCTCTGACATTAACAAAACCGAAGTCGGTAATGGAATTTTGCCAACATAAAGCTCTCACGGCAGGCTCTCAAAAGCTTCATATTTTTTTAATACTTTATAGCATACAAAAATAAAATATATAAAACAAAGAAAAACAAAAAAAAACACAAAAGGCGAGCTTATCTCTATCTAACTACAGAAATTTCTTCCAGCCAATCCAAAAATATTAGCTGTGAAAAAAATATGGAAGGCATCCTGTATAAAAAACGATTATAGCTATAATTAGCATAAATAAAACATAAATATAATTTTAAAATGTTTTTTTTTAAATTGGTAAAATTATCTTTGTCGAATTTCATTGAAGGAAATACATATAATTTCCTATTTATAGAAATAGACAGTAATAGACTGTTAAGTAGTAATACATTATAGGTATTAGTTATATTCTGCTTATACATAGAAACGAAAGTTGGTCACAGGAAACTACCAACATGAAACTGAAGATACATCTTTGGGTGTAAATATGTGGACCAGCAACAATTCCAAAACGAAACATATAAATCGGTAACACCGACAGAAAACCAACAACAAGCAATTGAAACTGTAAAAGCTTTTTACCCGACTTTTACAGTTACCACCCACCCATCTGTTACGACCTTCAAAACATAGCTTACTCAATCCTAAAAGAAAGGTGAAACATCTGTGTGACCTGTGTTGTTGTCTTCATGTCCGACTGTACGATGGCGCAGACCACTTTCCCTAACATGAACAGTTTTCTCATTTGACTCCTCTACTTGAAAACAAAACTAGTATAAATATCCTTGCAAAACTAAGAATTGATGTGACAATACGCAACGCTTTTGTATTCCATCACCTCTTTATTCATTCCTTAAAAGTTTCGCATCAGTAAAATAGGTACGTCACACCAGTAAAACCTAACGCCCGTACATTTATGGTCTTACCTATTGACCTTGACATTTTCACATTCCCGCATTACGCACCAAACAACTGGAAGATATTTACAGAGAGCCGTTCAAAACCCGTCACCAACCAAGTATGAAAATAAATAATCAACTTCATTCGTATTTACACATTTCGTAGCGTACAGAGTGACAGTTGGACTGAGGCTATATTTCGTCCGAATCTTTTATAGATTGAGTAAATACATTATATTGAATTGAAGGACTCAATCTGTCGAAAGCTAATTAGATCAGCTGTGATAATTTAATTTAACTAGAAATTAGCATACTTCTACAATAAAATCGTAAAAATTAAAGTTTAGGTAATCGTCCATAGTTCAAATGACAATACAAAACTTACTGCCTTATTCATAAAAAGTAGTTAAATAAGCTCCTAAACATTGCTTAACTAATCATTTGATTAAGCCTCAAACATTGTTTAAACATTTGTTATTCATAAAGTTCATTTTGACAATGCTTAGTTAAATACTGTTTAACTTGGTAGGTTTTGGTAGAAATGTGGCTGTATGCGTATTTCTTTTGCTAAAAGTGAATTAAACAATGTCACCCGTTGTCAACATCGTTTTTTCTGAATACGGTGTCGGACATCTATAACCTCTCGCTAAAGAGTATTTATATTTCTTGCCTGGGCCTGGGCTATGTAACTTGTTGGCGTTATTTAAAAAATGTGATGCCAAAGTTCAGTACTAATCGTATTGTACTACAATAAAATTAAATTTATTAGAGTAAACAAAGTTGATGCAGCATAGACACAAAACGTTTGAACTGATCACCGCATTTCAAAAATAATATCTTTTAATGCATCTACATTATGTTACTAAGCTAAATATAAAATGATGTCATTTTTGTAATATTTCCCCCGTGTTGTTTCGAGTTTTTGTAGAATAGACCATCTACCTTCCTGTTAGACAGCGCGTAACTAGCACTGTGACTAGGAGGTGAGTTTCGCAGCGACTCACCCGGATTGGTACCACCGCCTTACCCATTCCTGCCGCCATAACGTCAGCGCTTGCTGTTGAATTGTTCCGGTTCGTAGAATAAAGTACCTAGTCTGTAAACTTACTTTTGCTCGGGGCTTAACATCCCAGCCTCAGGTTGGAAACTCACCATTGCCACGTTTGGTGTCTAGGCGGCGTAAAATTCTCACCATCAGAAAATGTGTCTAATTTATTCAATATCAATTTCCAATATCATAAAAAAATCTCTGGAAAACTATTCGTTTCTTTATAGGAGTCATTGGCCAACTCCATAATAAAACATGTTATTATAGTCCTATATTGTTCCAAAATCCAAAATATCCGTCCAAATTTGTCCAAACTTCAACGAAATCAAAAATTTCAATGCGTGTATTATAAAAAGTTCATAAGAATACACAAATAAGCCATATTAAATGGCTATTTGTTGCATTTTGATTGCATTGCAATTGCACATAAAATCAGCTGTTCGAAATTTCGTCGGCCATTTTGTTGATTAAGGTTTTAAGCAAGGGTCCGAGGTTGTTTAAAGTGACAGCTATTCAAGAGTATATTTAAACAAATGATTAACTTAATTTCTCAAGTCAGTCAGCTCCAAGACTTACCAATTTCATCTCAAAAGGAACCTGACTCTCAGTCATGTTACATACATCCAATTAAAACAAAATGTTTGGGAAAAGTATATTTCCCTAACATCATAGAAAATCAACTAAAGAACGGGTTGTAACTTTGGGCGACCAATGGGTGGTTAATCTACCAAACTTTTAGGTAACAACATGTACTCTGTCCAGTCAAAGTTTAAACACAATGCTAATTCATAGGAATTCCCATATACAGTTAGAGATTTTTCAGGTTTAAGCAGCCAAGATTCTGCAATTTCAGCAGTCGGTTTTTACGACTGGGATGATCCTTACTCGGTGTTCACAAATGTTATTAACATATTATAATAAATTGAAAAATTTAAATAGATTATCAAAACTACAAAAATAAATTCTTAGCTTTTCCTTAGAGTAAAATCGTCAAATTAAATAATAAGCAAAATTTAAGCAAAAAATGAGAAAATCAATGCGATTTACATTTTTTTCTCAATCACGCATGTTGCAAAAAAACTGTATTCCACTGTAAAGTATATGAACTTTTACATCATGATTGCTGGTACGAAACCCTTCATGCCCCATAGGCGAATACTTCTTGTACTTGGCAACTTGTTTTAGTATTTTACGCCTAACTAAGCAGATTTTACTTAAATGCAAAAATGTCTACAAATCCATAATTTCTTGTAGACAATACTTCGCAATTCGCTTTCAACATGGTGTTATCTAAGAACACAAAAATTGAGTATTTTCCTCAATTTCTCAAAAATTCCATTATCAGATCCAAACTTGGTGGCAATGGGGCCGCCTCGAAAGTAGCTACGTTTTATTAATTTTTTTTCTTCAATCGCTTTATAATGAAAGGAGACATCGATAAACGTAAGAACATAAAAAAAATATTTCAAAGTAATGTTCTCCTCATTTATTAAAAGTCGACTAAAATTAAATAGGTTTATGTTAAGGGGCCATGTATGCTAAAATAGGTCAGCAATATACTGTTTTTTTTTTCATACAAAGCAATTATGGATCTTGGTGACAAAAATACACAAGATTAACATTAATATGCTTTATAAGACTAGTGTTTCCAAAACACGATTCATTTCACTTTGTTCGATAGAAAAAATCAAAAAGTTAACCCTTTTTTGAAAGCAAAACCCAACTGTCTATTTCAATTATGAAAATATCGACACCAGATTTAACATAAACATAGATAAGTATTATACCTAAAAGATAACTGTTTCCGTTTTTATATTTTTTTTCAAATTACTTTTATAGTGTCAAAAATAGTGATTTGGCGCTTAAGACATTTGCTTTAGAGCGCAATACATATTTCATAGTAACCATGGAACGGGGGACTGCGCTGATTGGCTCTTCTATCTTATACATCAACCTGTAGGCAACAGGATCTAACGGTCTCTCTTTTCCTTTATTGACTTCGTGAGGCGTAGGCCATTAAAAATTATAAATGTATGCTGAGCATTGTATAAAGGAATACTTAGGGTTAACATATTTTAGGATTTTAATACAATTTAATTTAATACAATTTTCGGTATTCTAAAATGCTTGCCGTTGCTGCTGGAAACAACACAAAGTGAGTGTCGGGAACAGTATTTATATTTAACAGATTTTTTTAACGTATCACCAATTGTCTTGAACGAAAAATACTTAATTTCAAAATAGATCAATTCTATTAAAAAAACCAAAAAGTTGACGTGACGTCGAAGGATAGCGTACACACCTTTGTCGCTCCGGAGCGGAGTCGATCAGGCGGGCCGGGCCGCATCACGTCAGCGCCCCCGAGCTGCGCAAAATTCTACCGCGACGCAGCCCAGTACAGTGTGCCTTGCTCCATACAAAAATATATGAAAGCGATCTAGGCGGATTAATGCGCTACAATGCGCTCCGATGCAGCCCGTCTAATTGTGAACTGTACTTAAAACTATACGTTTTAATTTCTGCTCTAAATTAAATTCAAAACTTTCTCCAAAACCAAAAATAAAAGGTAATGTGAGAAAAATCTTAATTTAAAAAAAATATCAAAATCGGTCTGTCCGTTCAAAAGTTAGGATGCCACCATAGACAGACAGACACAAACACAGAGAGATACTTCAAACTTAAAACACTCCTCTTTTTTCCGAAATACATTGGCTGGCCTGGTTGGGAAACTTTAATTTTTGTTATATTATTGGAAAGCAAACGACAAGACAGTTTTCTATGTTGGTAGTTTTGACAACATAAAGAGTTCATTAACCCTCGTCGTCATTATTACTTTTAAGTCTATTTGCTTAAAACAGTTTTAAAATGAATGAGATTACTTAGAAAGAGTTATATTGGGTGTGAGCTGGTAGCCCTGGTAGCACACGTGTAATGATAGCAACGCGGAAGAGGACAATGGCTGCAGCGGACCGCAGTTCCGTCGTTTGTGCTCCATCGGGTAATGCGGTCCCTAGGTGACTTTACATTGTGTCACGCTCTAGTTTTATCCATCCATCCAGGTAAAGGATAAATACATTTTTGACCTACGATGTACCTTTCCCCTGGAGATGTTTAAAAAACTATACATTTGGGTTAACTTTTGAACTTTTTAAGGTTTTGCTAAACTTACATGTTTTTCTTTTCATAAGAATCTTCTGCCAATAATTATTAACTACCCTTTGACAATGGAAATAGAGATTATTTATATATTTACCTAGTTAATATATGTATAGATAAACTAAACGCAAATACAAGTTTCATAACTTAATTTAACATTTTACTATCTACTATCACAGTCCACAGAGTTCTGCGCAATAACTAATTGCCAGTGTGGACATACGGTCAAATAAATTATTTTAATAAGGTTTCTATACACTACCAGTAATAAAAAAGTGCTGCCTGGTAGACGCAGACGGTCTATTCTACTCAGCGGAGCCGGACCACCACGGGTGTCACACTACGGTGTTAGAGGTTACGTACTAATTAACCACCCTTTCACTTAAGAAACATTGTTAAAATAATGGTCTCTATCATATCCTTAAAGATCCCTACATGTTTATCACAGAGTTAATATATCAAGGATCGAAATTAGCTCTCAAGAAATAGGCATCGCGTATACTTTCATGTACTGCAGTACATCAATCGGTGCGGAGGTCGTAAGTTCAACCACATTAAAAAAACCATTCTCGGACAGAGTAATCTTTCTACTCACTCTCAAAATTCAGTAAAAATGTTGCGTCTAGAAGCATTTGCGCCATTTCAGAAAAAGTCAACTATCTAAAAATATGTGCCAACCAATCAGGAATGTCAATTTTTTAAAATATGTATAAATCACACAATAACAAACAATTTATAATTGTAAATATATAAAATAATCGATATACAAACAATAAGGTGGGTGGGGCGAACACAAATAGATCGCTGTTGGTCGACTGGACATCACCTCTCCGGATACAATGGACTCTGTCGATATACAGCTCTCCCAACTCACTACGAACTTTATATATACATTTATCATGTATATAGTATATAGGAAGATCATGTGCGAGGTGTAGGTACGGTGGTCATTAGTATTGTTTTGCATAATAGCTAGCGCAATAGGTAAATGAGCTATTTGTGTTTTATCGGTTCGCATTTCGTTGCATCGAGTAAACAGCAGGTGCGCTCGCAGGTGTTTTTTTTATCGCCTCTATAGACACTTCTTGATCGTAATTGTTAATTTAAGTTATTTATTTAAAATTCAGCACAAAAAAATTAACACAAACATTATTTAGTATTTCAAGCGGACTTCACACTAGACTACGCCTGTGTCGTAGCGACACTTGTTATTTTACCGACCAAGACAAATAAGCGGAGGTGATAAATTTTATGAACATTGATTTATATTTCTGACTTATCTTATTTCAGAAGTGAAACTCCGAGTATGTAAATCTGAAACTGAAAATGGAATCTTAGGGAAATCAAAAGAAATTTCTCAATTTAATTCGAGTCGAAAAAGTGGGAGGTTACGTGTTTCTACGTCACATGTAATTTTTTACCCATTTTCAAAATAGGTATATTTCTTTTTCATTCAAAAGAGCTTGCTTCCGGTGGTCTCATTTCTACCAAATCTGAATCTGATTATGGAATCCTAGAGAAATTGAAAAAAATACTCCAATCCACGTGTTAGTCACAGATCATTTGCAAAATAGACCATCAGCCTACCTGCCTTGTATTCTTCACATTCTTGCTCTTCTTTGCTCCATATAGATTATAGTACTTTCATACTGCCAATTAAAGGAATTCGTGCAGAATTATTACCTAACCTTTCCAATATATCAAAAATGCACAACATTCAAGTTTTCACTTCTGTCGACATTTCCCGAGTGCAACCCGTCGTTGTTTTTCTTTGTTTCATATATTTCATTAGATTTTCTACTTCATACCCCAAAAATTTGTATCTCCTTTTTATTTTAACACACGCATGCCCAATCAGATGTGTTCATCTGTTGCATGTCTCAGTGCAAATGCCTTGTAATCTATGCAATTTAGATTAAGGGCCAATTTCACCAATATCGACATTATCTGAGAATGTACCGGATAATTTTATTACTAATACTGATATAACTTAAGGTACATTTCACTAGTTCTTTGCCCATTCATCTATTCTCCGACTTATTCATTAGAATAACGTTTTATTTTAACTGTGGCTTGTTCTAACAGAGCGAAGGAACAGATATTTATATAAGAATCAAGGCCCATAGGCGTATATTTTACTGCGGCATGGCAATTAAACGTCAGTTGCTAGTCAGTGGTGAATTAATGATGTAGATACCTACATAGTTAACAATCGAAATTTTAGGCTTCAGCCTTCGTCATCGCAACTATTGAAATTATCATGTTTTTATTTTATCAATTTCGGACTTTTAAATTACTCGTTTTCACTACCAATGTCCGATTTTTTCTAAACAGCATGATAGCTTCCTGATATTTTTTGCTATTAGTTTAAAGATAATAAACGAGCACAATAAGCTAACAAACAGCCGGGATAGCACTTATATCCAGAAATACTTCTTATTCTCTGAATAAAAGTTGGTGAAATGTAAATACGGCTATCCAAGAGTAACTTGCAAGTTTAAACTTGGAATATAACTTATCTGCCGATGGAAGCACTGGGGCTAAATCTAAGGTCAAATCAAAATTTCTATTAAATCAACGTTCCACACAATGTTTTAATCAATGTGAACCCCTATTACTGATTTATTATATGTATTGTATGTTGTGGTTCATTAAACTACGCTCAAACCTATTCGGTGCCCACCAATTTTCTTACCAAAACAATCACTGAACTGAACAAAACACATAGGCAGAGTACCGAGTGTCACGGTTCTTTCAGACCTGTCTAGTTCCCTTCGCATTCTACACAGAAGACCAACAAGGAAAGAAACAGGGGTTTAGCGGGTTATATATTAAAGAAATACACGACGTCTACATACATTGACAACAGAGAGTTCGTTCCCAACCTGAGGATAGGAGGTTAAAGATACACTTCTACTACAATCTTTAAAATCGAATCATGACGGTGGTGAGCACGGTGGCATAAATTCTAATGAGTTAAAAATACCGACACAGTAGATTCCAATGACGGCGGAACCGTTCGGTTCGTACCACAAATCACGCATTTCTTTTTACGTCTTAATTTGTCGAAACATCAATTGAAAATGATATTATTTCTCTCAAAGCCATCCTTATTAAACGGGAACCGTATTCTATTACAATCTCTGCATTCGGCGGGTATCGTATTTGTGTTTTACTTTCTATATTGAAACTTCGTTAGGCTTTGTTGAAACCGATTTACAGAACTCTACCATCGACCGACCACAACTGGATAATCCAAATAAAACTATAACCACGTCTGGCTCTAACCTTTACTCGTATACATCTTTACAATACTGGAGATAAGAAACATAAACGCTGTATTATTTTACGCTGAATCCCATCCGAATATTTATGTTGGTATTTACACAGAACATGACTTCAACCACATAGTTGTGCTTCTTTATGTGCCACTACATATTATAGTAACGTTTATTTAACGTTACGGAGAGTTTAGATCAATATGTTATATGAGGTAAATGTTATAATTGTATATAGTGATGTTACAGCAATATTGATCAACGCGTCAACCAGTGAGGTAGGCTCTATATCAAGCACTGCTTACCCAACAGCGAGATTGCATGTGCTTCATAATTTCAGTAATCTAATATTTTTATAAAACTTACATAATGCCTTATAATAAAACGCTTAATATCGACGCCATTTATAACTAAGTAAATATTTAGTGGTGCCATTTCTTTAACCTTTGGGAAAAGCACGAACTAATTAATTAGTCTTAGCGGGAAAAAAAATTAACGACAACATTTTAAACACATTTAACATGTATTGACAATTTCACCTAAAAAATCACCACGCATCCTTGCCTTTTGCAAAGTACTGGATACGCTATTGAAACAGCCACACCAACAACATTTGGAATCGATAGCAGCGACCGGGATATAACGAGTTGGCAACATCCACTACCGTCAGACTTCAGAGACAACTTAATTACCATAGTTATTGTTTGTACTTTGTTTCAACCTTTTTTTTAGCGAAAACCAATTTCAATGTATTTACTTCATTTGTTATAATTACTTTAGTGTAAAATGTCACCGATTTTTATTTTCACCTTACACTTTATCTGTTTATATTACAATTAATTAATTGCAGTTCGTTAGTCTCGCTAAAACTTGAGAACGACTGAGCCGATTTGGCTAATTCTAATTTTGTATTATTTGTTCAAGTCCAGGTAAGGTTTAAGAGGTTGGAAGAAGGGAAAAGCTACGACGAAACTAGGAAAAACATTTTTTTTTAAGTTTTCTAGATAGTGACTGAGTTATGCGTTAAAAGAGAGCGAGAATACTTAGGTGAATATCTCGTTAGGTACGGATCGCTTGTATGAGCTAAATTGAACTTTGTTACTTAGTAACAAGAGTCGCTATTTCTATGAATATTTACAACGAAGTGGAGGTTCTGTACGTTAGTACCTATTATCCTGTGACTATGCTACGCCTTTTGTCGTCGCCTTCGGAGAATTTCTTGTTCAGATGTGTATTTTGTTTTTGGACATAGTAAATAAATTATAAGGCTCAGTTTTGTATATAATATAGGCATATACAATTTATTTGAATCACTTGTACCAAATACTTGTACTTGGACGCGCCGACGAAAATAGGTATAGAAATTATTGATACACATTTTTTGATAAACCGATTTCAGTAACTGCCAGTTTCAATTTATAGAAATATTCATAAGTGAATGCGGAATCACTATCTGGTTGGCACAAAGTTCACTTCTCATATGTTGTACGATCACCAACTGTTGACGGTAATTACTATCCTTAACAAAAAAACAGTGGCAAAATATGTAAACCAATTGTCTAAGACATAAGCCAGGCGCCGTGTTTATTATAAACAGTAACCTTAAATAATTATGGTAGAGACCCTGATATTATGGTGTTTGGCAATATTTATCTTTTTATCTAAATATTTTAACTAACTTTAAAAAATAAGGTTACATCTTCGACGTCCATACTAGTATTCTTATGTAAATGGTCTGTTTCTCCGTCATTTATGAACTGATTTTAAATATGTATCTTGAAAGAGTTTAAAAGAGCGAGGAAAGTGAAGAAAATCTTCAGTTTTTTTTTTCCTCATCGAATTTATTAAGGAAGTACAGTTCGCGCAAAACTTAAATGCACCCAGTGTCAGCAGTCTGGCGCGGGTACAGTCGATACTAACAACAACTTTCAGCGCCACTTCAAAAACATGTTTTTTTTTGTGTTACATGTTTGTTGGCATAGTTTGGGCAGGCCACAGTGCTCGCAGAACCGACAACCGCTGGGGAAGAAAGGTTCTCGAGTGGCGGCCTCGCACCGGAGGACGTAGTGTTGGACGACCTCCCACCCGGTGGACTGATGATCTGGTCAAAGTCGCGGGGAGTCGCTGGTTACAAGCGGCTGGTGACCGTGACTTGTGGCGCTCTTTGGGAGAGGTCTATGTCCAGCAGCGGACGTCCTCCGGCTGATGATGATGATATATATAGTTTAGTACATTTATTATCTAACATTAACATGGTTATGAACAAGACAATCACGTATGTGCTACAAAGTAAGAAAATCATGTCATATCCCAAAGATCATATCAAAAGGTTGTATGTTTGTCAGAAGATGAATATTTATTTTAATATTATGCATACTATAAAATATTACATTTATAACACAAATGAAAGTTTAACGGAACTGCAATCCAACAGAAGAGACGAAGCATGAGTACGAACGAGAGCGTAATACACTTCCTCACTTCCCTCACTTATCCCCGCCAATACCTTGAATTGTGTTCTGCGCAACGTCATGTTACCTACTTCAGAAGTGTATTTAAGTTTTGCATGAACTGTAACTATAATATCGCGTCGTCTTGGCAACGGTCGCCGACCTTTACGTCGCGACATCCATCGCAGTAGAACAAGAAACTATTAAAACAAACAAACTTTGCAAGGTTCACAGTTGTAGCAGACGCCAGAAGCCAGCAGACGGGATCGTTTGTAAAACTTCCAGTCATCTTCCAGTGCCTGTGGGCTGTGCAGTAATTCAATAAATCAGTAACTAAAAGAGTCAGTTATTGCAATCGAGTAACTTTTAGGTAGACTATTCCTAAATGAAGTACCTCATATAAGGAACAACACAGGCACATGGGCAATTTAAGACTGAATGTCAAGAAGGTACAATCGATAGAATAAAAAACACGGGTGGTCTTCTGTGACCGATTCGCACTCGCGCAACGAGGGTCTCGTTTAAACCTGTAGGTATATATATATATATAAGCAAAAAAAAGTTCACCCATCACATTTCATCATTGTAACTAAACGTTAACATTAATTACGGCTATTTTTATTTTAATTGTGCCATAACACGTTGTTTCGTACCAAAATTCACGATTCTGAGTTCACGGAATACTTTCCGTTGCGTTTCCGTCCGTCCTGCAGTTGGTT
>NJDD01003128.1:13213-27314 GCA_002245505.1 Calephelis nemesis
TAACAAAAACCAAAAACAAAAATTTGAATTTTAAACCCTAAACAAATAATCCATTCTCGATATTTTTTTTGATTGAAGTATATCATACGAAAATAACCGGAGCTCAAATGACATTCTTAAGGTTAGGATACACTTATCGGTTTCTGATAGTTATGTAACCCTTTGTGTATTCCCATACACAAAAGGTCGTTTTATAAATTCGCTACCCCAAACGACTTACGACGAAGAAATTCCAAGAAAGTTTCTTTTTATCTTTCTTATAAAATGTACCATCAAAGGACAATGTATAATTCTCATGCGAAATATTTTTCTTAAGGCCGATATTCTTGAAATTTGTATCTTAGCTAAAATTTGCGTTTTTATATAAAACTATTTTATATAGGTAGAAAAGTCGGTATATTTTTAAACTAGATTCCTTGCCGTCGAACGTGATAAAAAGTATCTCATGATCGTTTCGAGCTTCGAGCTACCTCCCTATCAATTTTCAAACATCAGTTTAGTCGTTCTTGGGTTATAAATAGTGTTACTTACACGACTTTCTTTTATATATATAGATATACAAATTATTCTCATAACATTACTCCAATGACCAGCCCATTGGTAGACGGGCTAGCGTCCACGCCTAACTCCAACGATTAACCGTGAGACTTGGATTCGATTCCTGACAGCGGAAGACATTTGTGAAAAGAACATTTGGATGTCTGCCTTTCTGGATCTGGGTGTTTATTAAATTTATTCTGGTACATAATTATGTATTTCTATGAATTAGTATCGTTGACTAACACCTATAACATAAGCATATAATTTGTTTATTTTGGGGTTAGATTCAATATAAGTGATTTGTCCAAGGCTATTTATATTGCAGCGCGAAAGAAGTACAAACATCCATAGTAATAATGTAAATGCGAAAGTCTGTTTGTCTGTCTGTTGCCTCCTCTGAACCGATTTTGATGAAATTTGGTACTCATAGGGTATTAAAGTTTGTATCAAAACAGTAACTATAAAGCTGACAAAGTCATAACAAACTGCTAGTACAATTATTTATGTTTTCAATGTTCGTATGGATTGATATCACATATGATATAAACAGATTTGACACTTCTCATAAAATATAGTCTTAAAATTATTTTTTTAATAAACCCCCTGACAAACGGTACATCCCTTCAAACGTTATGATACCACAGATACACACACACTGACGCACATCTAACTTACAACACCTCTCTGTTGGTGCGCTAGCCACCTCCCAGTTTATTTATCGGGTTCTTGTCATCAAACCCTTATCATCAGAAAATATGAATAGACCTAATTAAAATGAATTGTAATATCACTTACGAGTCCAAACTTGATTGACCAATAAGCATTCCAAGGCCACGTCTTCTATCTTTGAGCTCAATCATCAGACCAGCTCAGTTGTACCAGTATTCGTACTCATATCCGTGTAAAACACTAGTTCTAACAAAAACGTCAAACTTATAACACTCCTCGTTTTGCGTCCGCGGATACAAAAATAACATAATCGTATCAGTATTCGTATTCGTATCCGTGTAAATCACTAGTTTTAACAAAAATGTCAAACTTAGAACACCCCTCGTTTTGCGTCCGTGTATAAAAGAAGCATAATTCAATATTAAAATTATGTTCAACGAAGTTAAATTATTTGTATCGTTGGAGCTGACGTAAACTGAATTTGCAATAAAATTGAAACGATTTAGCGGAAAACAGGAGTTTTACTTCAACGTTAATAGGTTTTTACATAATTGGCATTGCAATATTTGAAGTAACAGCTTTTCACAACGGTTTTTAGCGACGATTTTTTATTAGTTTCTTGACGAGTTATGACAGTTTCAAAGCCAAATGAGCTGTCAGATTTTCATATTGTAAGAAATGAAAAATGCCTACTGAGTTTTGGCGCCATCGTGAATGAAGATGGTCGTAATTTTTTCATTATTATTGTATTTCGTGTTTATATTGAGTGAAATTGGTTATATATATAGATTTTGTAATCAAATGAAATAATCATAAAGAAATTAGTGTATCGTCTATTTCCTCGCTGCTTACATGAGCTTGAGTAACGAAGCCATTGCTTCACTCAAGACCCTGACCTGAGATGACTTTGTACACAGTCAGTAATGACTGTATAAGAAATAAGAATAACTAACTTGACATTGCCAAAGTAAGTCGTGAAAAACGATCGAAAGCCATATTTATAAAAAAGAAAAAGACGAAAAATGCCCATAGATACCACACATTTGCAACACCTCCTCGTAAAGCTCGTAAAGTTTATCCTGAAACCAACAAATAATACACTATATTTTAAATACTCTAACCAAACAATACTTTTCCCTGAAATCAAATTTGATCTCAGACAATTTACTTTTGAACTATATTGACAAAAAATATGTAAGATTTAAGGTTATGCCCTGGAAAAATAAATATTATTTTCATGCATTACGATTGTTCACATTATGTGAAAATGCTATAAAGTATTCTCCACTGGTCAAACAGCAACTTTCTCTTACTATAAACATAATATATAGCATACGTTTAAATTTTTATAAATAACTGAAGCAAAAATATTTGAAGGTAGTTATCAAAAACCCAAATATCTCAATCCAAATAAAATTTTTAAATTTGCAATTTTCCGCTAAAAGATTTAGTTGGCAAACAGAATGTTTTTTTTTTTTGCATCTCCGACAAAGCACACACTCTGTACAGCCTTTGCGGATGGTGAATTTTTATTATTGCTGTAGTATTTTTGAGTATTTTGCGATAATCTGTCATTATTACAGTCCAACCCAACCTTAATTATTATCGTTTAAAAATAAAACTGTATTTTTATAGTTCATGGCGTTAAAAATTTTCAAAATAGAAACTGTGATGCTCCTTTTTTAAATTTATTTAAATTAAAAAGTGTCCTTTAGAAACAGATATAGCTTCATTTCACAAATAAATAATTTAACAATTGCTTAGTTTTATTCTTGTTGAAATCTGAGCAAATTTGGGCCATGTCTTATCTCCCTCATTATCATCATCGCACCTTTGTGGTCTAGCGGTCTGGCATCGAACGTGATTTTTTGAGGTTCCGGTTTCGTTACCGGGTCAGGCAACAAAAAAATTGGAAATGTGTATTTTTAATAAAAATAACATTGCTTGGGATTGGGTTTTGGCGAAAGGATTGCCACCTATGCCCGGTTGGCGATAGGCTTGCCACCTATGCTCAGTTGAAGATAGGATTGCGACCTATCACATTGTGGAAGCTATTGTCTTCGGGGATATGAACATTTTTTTTTATTTAAAGATCCTTTTTTTTCTATCTGTTTAAATTAAAAGCATGGAGGCAATCCATGCTTTTAATTTACCACTAAAAAGAAACATAGCAATCACAATAAACAACTTACAAAGACAACAAGTAGCTTTGTCATATTTATAGGTGAAACTCGGAAATTTAGAGTATGGAGTAAAAGCCCAAACTATTGAAAGATCTTTGGTAGGTAGATAAGATTCTTCTTGGGCAGATAGATAAGGTTCTGTGTCCCTTGTTCTACAATCACAAAATCCATATCCATCTTAGATCCTGCTTGTGCGTTGCTGTGCTGTTGCATGGTTGGAATCTAAGGCTACATTATGCCTAAAAATTTCGAATCTTGAATGGTCGCACGTCTCTGGTATAATGCGCAGTGTCTAGCAAACTCAATCTTAATATTACCGCGCAAAAAATCTGCCTGCTACTTAGTGTAGTCCGGTTTTGATAAAATTTTAGGTTTGTAGACGTTTAGACCAAAGTGCTAACATAGGCTTCTCTTTTAAGTTTTTTAAAAATGCACCCCTAAAGGACTATAAAAGGGATGAAAATCTATCCTCTTCTTACTCAGTCGCAGGTAAATGATAAATTTAATATTTTTACAATCCATAAAAGAAATTCGAAAAATAATAGAATTTCTTTACCAATGTCGTTGTTTTGCAAGTACAATGACACCAAAAGTTATTCTAGAAGTAATTGTTAAAGTTTTTTTATGAATACTGTCATTATTTATGTGTTTCTAGGAGTAGAGTTTTGATAGATTAAGAAAATGTATGCCTCATTGTTTGAACAGTAAAGTGTCGGTATAGAGGTAAAAAGTTCCTGGTTCTAATAGATTGGCCACTTTTGTTTAAAAAAATAAAAAAACCTAATTAAAACTACTTATTATTTATAGTCTGAGTGCTACAACCTACTAGTGACCAATATGCCCGAAATCGATTGATTGAGGATTCTCAAATATAAACACGAAAGTCTGTCTATTATGCTTTCACGGGCAAACCGGTTGATTTTCATAAGTTTTATTGAACATAAATATCCGATTTTTCGTGATATTGGAAGGCAAACAAGCAGACGGATTTCCTGATGGTAAGAAATTCACGCCGTCTAAAGACTCCAAAGGTGATAATGGTGCGTTGCCAACCTAATCTTAGGCCTCAAGCAAAAGAAAGTTTACCAGCTACCTTACCCTCCGAGCTGGAAGAAGTCAACCGCAAGCACTGACGTTATTGTGGCAGGAATAGGTAAGGCGGTGGTACCAATCGGTGTAACGTAGTGACCCACCCCGGCTTAGCTACCACCCACCACTATGTTAACAGAAAAAAGGGAACAAACAAACAGTCAAACTTGCTTAAGTTTGACTGTTGGTAGGGAAAGCCAGTGAGTGGATAAACAAACAAACAGTCAAACTTACTTAAGTTTGGCTGTTGGTAGGGAATCTCGTTGATATGAGGAGTTTAAAATGAAAATCTAAACAAAAGTAAACTGTATTTAAAATTAAAACAAAAGTCTCAATAAATGTCTGTGCACTGTACACTATACACAATTGTTTCCACCGGCTAGAGAAAAAAAGAAATAGATGAGCGTGGGATACGTTGGTGCTCTTGTTAAAGAGTATTTATATTCCTTGCGTCGATGGCTCAAGGGTTGGTCGACGGAGCACGGAGCGCAGCACGGAGGACCGCTGCTACGGGCCTCAGCGGCGTAGGTGTAGAAGGACCCTTAGGCGCCTTCCCTCAGCAGCCAGGAGCAGCAGGAGAAGTGGGCCGCTGGGAAGGCGGCCAGAGAGTTACACTGGCGGGGCAGCTACCACCGGTTTAGGGTCCTCGGGTCCACCACCAAGGAGCGGACACCAGGCAGCAGGCAGCAGGTAGCAGGCACCAGACAGCAAGCCCCAGATAGGAGTTAGCAGGCAGCAGTTACTCCGTCGACTTATGCCACAATTTTCAGAATGCCCAGATGGCTGGATCGTCCCCCTTTTATACCGGCTCGACCTGTTCCGGAATTTGCAATTTAAAATTAGGAAATCTGATGATTGATCGATTAGAATTTTGACGTCAACTAAACCTCCTCTTTTCCATAAAAAAGAAATAATATTTGACATCTTCAAACTCTCATTTGTGTCATTGAAGATGTCAAAAATGGTCAATTTTGGTGTATTTCAGTGATTTAAAAGGATTATTGAAGAGAAAAACTGTAAAACACACAGTAAAAACAGGGACAATAACAATCATAAGGGACGCAATATTACTAGAAGTCACAACATAAAGATATTTACTGTACACATTACAAGTAATTAATATGAATAGTAGAACAGAAGATAATAAAAAAGAGATATTTACAAGGTTAGTAAGATGTACAGATGTTACATCGGGGCGAGTTGCTGCGAAACTCTACCACCTGGTAAATATTTTTACGAAAACCTATCCTGCGTCGACGACGTGCGTATTATTAAAAATTGCGCCTATGTGTTTGTCTCTTTAACTGTTTCTCCTTCTTCTCACATTACATCACAATAAAGCGATGTAAGGGTACAATTTTGTGTATATAATCAGAAGACTTGAGAGTAGCATAGGCTAATTTTTAATTCGATATATAAATTAGTTCGATCAGAAAAGCTTACTATCCATACTTAGGAAACGAACTATACATTAGGGATCGCAGACGCATATTTTCCCTTAAATCTTTTATGTTTATAAAAATGAATCCCAATTTGGCGTGGTCATAGCAACACTCTTGAGCTATTTGACCAATTTTGCTACTGTTTTTTGTTGTATTGGTTATTGTCAGGAGAAGGTTTAAAGACAATACTTCATCTTATTCCATACAAACTGCTAGTAGCTGTTAATATCAAGCGACACGAAGTTCGCCGGGTCGGCTAGTTTATATATAAAAATCAATCTCAATTTCCTTGGTAACATCACGCGTATAAGGTTGCACCAATTTTGCTATTTCTTTTATTGTTGTGCTAATTATTGTCAGGATTTGATTCACACTTGACTGTTTAAAAGCGGTCAAGTGTAAGTAGGACTTGCCCATGAAGGTCCTCGTAGCATACTCATATTTCAAGTACAAAAAAATACAGTCCAAAAAGTATGAGGAATACCTAAAATTTATTGCTATTTCTCTATTTTTGAAAATCTTAATGTAGTTCACAGAATACATCCACTTGCTAAGTTTTAAAATCGTATTTTATAAATTTAGGAAAAAGTGGTTGTGACATATGGACGGATCGATACACATGTTAATCTTTAAGAGTTCCGATTTCTCGTTGTTAGCTAAGGAACCCTAAAAGGCAATATTAATAGCTAGAACAACGTGAGCTCAGCTAGTAAATGATAAACCTATTACAGTTTAAAGCCCTATCACCGACAACCAAGCGAATTAAATTATAATGTATTTATCGAGAAAGCTTATCGAACAAGTACTCGTAGTTTACACCCCATAGCCATCCAATCTCCATGATAACACTCCGGACGTGGTTGGCTTGCAATATTACATCGATTTTGTTATCTTTCGAGAGCCTTCCAATATTGTGTTTAGAATAGCCTATCGATCCTGCATTTTCGTCTGTACTAAGTTATACTAAAATATATTCACTTTGGCATGTTTCCCGAATTGGAATATATTTTCATATTTTTCTTAAAAAATCTGTAGTAATCTTAATATATATAAATCTCCTGTCACGATGTTTGTCCGCGATGGACTCCTAAACTACTTAACCGATTTCAATGAAATTTGCACACCGTGTGCAATTTGATCCAGCTTGAAAGATAGGATAGCTTACATCTCAATTTATGAAAAAAAAAAATACCGGAATAATTTAATAATATAAATTAAATTAAATCATTTAATAAGAAAAAAAATAATTAGCCGGTTACCATCCGAGCGTAGCCGAAACAGGCAGCTAGTAGCATATATATTATAATAATTTGATATTATATAAAACATATCGCCTCTGTGGTCTGGCTGCCCAGATGTTGGACATGACTTCTCGGGTCGGACAATAAAAAGAAAATGTAGTTTTTCCAATTTAGTAATAAAAACAGTTGCTCGGGATTGGATATGTGCCCGGTTTGCGATAGGCTTGCCACCTATCCCATTGTGGGACTAAGTGTCTTTTGCTAGTCGTGGGTGCTTATGTCTCTGCCTTCCGCTTTGGGGATATGGCCGTGAAGGTACCTTTTTTATTATGTATAATAATCATATTTTTGTAATGAGTGTCAAATTTCACATTAATGTTAAACGAAGAGTATCTTCACTTCCGTATCCCTAAAGAGGTAAACACTATAATAGGAATACATAAGAAATTAATTTTGAAATGAGCATAGTTGACTTTTAATGATAGTATATTAATGACTTAGTGCTTTCGGGTCGTGGATGCCCTGGTTGTGCCTCTGGTTACTTTTCAGGGATATAGACATGAAGATACAGTATCTTCTTTTTTCCAGATAAACATTCACTAAAGTTGGATAATATCCAAGTTGGACTTTCCTGACTAATTGCTTTGAACGTAAACTCAGCAATTCTGTCAAAATATTATTCAATAGTATAAAATATCTCTTTGGTAATTATTTTTTCTATGACGTTCCTTTACCATGCAAAAAGTTATTTTGTTTTTAAAACTCTATTAATTTAAAGTACCAGATAAATAAAGGCCATGATTCTTTTCAAATACGCGACATGGTCCTAAATACTTTATTCGTTTACCGAGATAACACTTTTTGCTTTCGATCAGAATTTCTTGGAAATGCTTACTCCAATGCTTTGATCGCCTCTTTAGTACTAATAATGCGACGGTTAGAATTTTTCTGTTACAAACAGATAAGATTTTATTGTACCTATCAACAGCCTAGTACAGAAATGGAGGTCAAAAACTGTATTTGCCCCATCCCTAGTTTGAGTAATGCTCTCAAAGCGATTTGGTTCTCTTTAATACCCCACTCAATTTTAACATCACAAAAATACCTAACACAATTTGGCGCGAAATTCAATGAACAGTATAACCATATTCATTAAAATACATTCCAAATTCAATTTTTCAAAAATATATTATAAAGATTTTGATAGATATATAGAGTTTTTATTACATTTTTAATCAATTCGCTTAAATTTAGATTAGGTCAGCCAATTTAAAAATAAAAGTTTAAAGTATAAAAAGATTTTTTTTAGTTTAGTTTAAAGTATAAAGAGATTGTAAAGCCGAAGCGCATAATCAGCACGTGGTGGCAATTCCATTGTATAGAAACTTTTTTAAGTTAAACTCTTGTAGTTTTCCACAATATACTTGGCAATATTACATTCTATTACCGGTTATAAAAAAGGAAATCAATTGATGTTTTAGTATTTGAATTACACAATTATTTTTGAAATGACAACGTCTTATAATTCGATGCATAACTCATGCGGCGTTACCTCGTTCTGAGACGTGTCATTTAAGACTTCAAGTGCAAGCGAAAGCGTCGAATGAGCGACAAAGAGGCACAATCGGCCTCCGTTATCGTCAGTAAACTGAATTTACAAACAACAAAGTATACAGACTGAAAAATGCTTTAAGTTTACCCCGTGTTGGATCGAGTCTCTCTACCTGGCTCATTAGGTGTCAGCACAGGTTAAAAATACCACAAGTGTTTCACATATGTGAAATACAGTAGTAAACGTGTTTGTAACTCTTTCTCTTTCTTTTGCTTTAGTTGAAAGAAGACAGCGATAACTTAAAATTAGTCAGCAGTGCAAAATTACCACAAGTATAGAGTAGATTCAAAATGAAAATCTACAACAATCCTGCAAGTCAAATTAAGACGTAGTTATCGAGAGGGCTTATCAAACAAGTACTCGTAGTTTACGCGGCAATAGCCATCCAATCACGTTGATTACACTCGAGCCGACGTGACTGGGATATTACATTCTGTTACCCGATTTAAAAAGGAGGTCAATTGGTGTTTTAGTATTTGAAACACACGATTATAGTAGGACTCTTAAAATTATGCGCTTCGGCTATATTCGTCAAACTTCGAAAATCCGAATGTATTTTAATGATCTATATGGAGTTGTTATTACTTATTTAATCATTTCGCTTCAATTTTATTAGGTCAGCAAATTTAAAAACATTAAAAAGTGTAAAGCCGAAGCGCATAATTTAAATAGTAGTACTATACTTCTTTACTTTTTGAAATAGATAAATACAGAATCTATACTTTTAACGTCGGCACTTGGCCACTATTCACAACCAGTGTATACAACCGTCTACAAAGAGCATTATGACGTAATGTGTGTATGAGAAGATAACTAAACGAGTTTCCGAGGAATATAAATACGACGTATTTACCGGCAACATCATGTTTCTACATCAGTTAATGAGTTAATGTACAATTTTTTTTGTATTATACGACCTATTTCGCTTCTATCTCTCCTCTGTGGTCTAGCGCTCCGGCATCGAACTTAACGTCTTTAGGCCCCGGGTTCCATTCCCGGGTCGAGCAACAAGAATAAATAGAAAATATACAAATATTTTCAAATATCTGACTAAAATTACGTTGCCCAGAAATGTTTTCATGAAACTTTTTAGGACTTGGCGTTTCTGGCAAGTCATGGGGTAGTGCTTGTGCCTACTTTTTCGTGTTATTTACAATTTTATTCAAATAGTGTTTAATGTCATTATTCGTATAATATACTAGCTGTCCCGGCGAACTTCGAACCGCCCGTTCAGTTTGTATGGGAAAAATTACAATGTTATTACGTTTCCTAACAAATGATGCTCGAATTTAATTAAGTAACCACGTTTCCGAACAAACGATGCTCTTTCAATTCAATATAGTCTATGGCTGTGAACTATGGCTGTGAATGACATTGACATTCGTTACGCGCGTTCTTTAAAATATGCAAAATTAAATGTACATTTTTCAAAAATTTTGAGAGATTTTCTTAATATTTTTTGAAGTTATACTTCTTTTGGCGCGTTAGGAAAAAAATGATGAAGGTAAATTTTTACGTTGCGCGCGCACACCGTCACGAAAAACCGACATGATGAAGTTAGCTATAGATAACATTTTAGTTTTTTGTGATATTTTTATTAAACATTAAATAAACTTTATTTAACTAAATACTGCATTATAATAAAACTTTTAATGTATTAAATACCTTTTTTCTATGGTTAGTGTCATTTTGTCTACAAATGTAAAATAAGACAAAAGATAAATTTTTTAAAAAGATTTTTATCTTATTACGCCTAAGAAGTATAACTTCTAACGCGTGTACATAAGTACACACACAATTTTATTTACTTCCGTAAGAACCTTCTCCTAATAATAACAAATACAACAAAAAAGAATGAGTGAAATCGGTCCAGCCATTCACGCGTGATGCCGTGACCAAGGAAACCGGGTTTCATTTTTATATTTATAGAAGAAGTACGATATATTTTATTTACAATCGTCACAAACAAAAATTTTTTATAATAATATCCCAAATAAAATATGTTCAAAATTATGTATGTTAGTGTATACTTATCCCTTATTTATTTTCTATATGTAAGTAATATTTTGTGTACAGTTTTATCTCAAGTCCGGTCCTTATAATCAACGAACCGTAATCCTATTGTATAACCATTGCTTGCTATCTAAAAGTAACGAAGCGTTGCTCGTAGCTATACAAAATGCTTTAAGTAATTAAAAGACAACGAACGACCGTAGTTACATATTTTATTATTCAAGTATATTTACGCCCTCATCCCTGAAGGGGTAAGCAGAGGTACACCCAGGGCTCCCACGACTAGCCGAAGACACTAAGTCCCACATGTTACAGGTGGCAAGCCTATCGCCAACCGGGCACATATCCAATCCTGAGCTACTTTTTTAACCCCCGACGCAAAAAGAGGGATGTTGTAAGTTTGACGGTCTTTCTATGTGTATGTCTTTCTGTGGCATCATTTCACCCGAGTGGATGCAGTGATTTCAATTTAGTTTTTTTTTGTCTTTAAGGTTAAACTTTACTTATGTGTTTTTAGACATGTTTGATGAAAATCAGTTAAGCCGTTTAAAATTTGTGAGGGGTTAAAATGGAGAGATTAACCGAATATCAGCAAAGTTTTTACTTTTTAAAAGGAAATTAAGCTCTTGTGTCGGGGGTTCTTTCAATTTTTAATTTAATTGTCTATTGTTAAACGGTTGAACCGTTCGAGCAAGTTTTCGGCATACACATAAGATAATGACAGTCGTCTCCCCAACCGAATGTTTGCCAATAAACTCGGATATTAAAATACTTTTAAAGGGAAATTAAGTTCCTGTGCCCCTGGCACTTAAATTTTTAATTTATTTTTTTGTTTAGAAAATGTGAAAAAAACTCATTTTCTTTTTGTTGCCCGGCCTTGAAATCGAACCCGGACCTAATGAAGTCAAGTCCAAGACCTGTAGCGCTAGACCACAGAGGCATTTGTAAGCAAAAAGGACAAGTTTCTTGAATATAACAATCGGGCATTAAATTTTGTCCTGGTACAATCGTTGTTCTAGAACGGCTCTACGAATATAAACAAATGTGAATCGCAAAATAAATTGCTCAGTCCAAAAGTCAAAAACGGCTAACTCTAGCTTTTCTTAAAATTTTGGAAGTTTTAATGCAGAGAAAAACTTTGAAATCATACGAATAATGAAATTTTATTTTTAGCTACAAATTTTATTAGCTGTAAATGTCAAGTGGTACGAAGTTCACTGTGTAGAATAGTTAACAATATTCAGCTATTGAAACTTGCGTATAAATAAATGGTTCCAGAAAAAAAGGATAGAAGCAAAGGACGGATTAAACCTCAATAAATTCTTTCATTTTCAAGGATCTGAATTCCTTTAGGAAGAAACATTTGAGCTTCAAGATAAGATCTTATCCTGAAATGGGTCAATAGCGTCACTACAGAAGTAAATGAAAAATGCTGGAAAATTTAGCTATTAATATAATCATATTTAACAGGCTCCGAAAAAGGAGGAGGTTTTAATTGTTTCTATGTTTTGTTAAATATTTTATTAATTATTATGTATAACTTTATATTTTTATTACCCGTTTACCTAGTCAATAGCCATCCGATTTTGATAGCCCTTTTTTAGAAACATCGATCATCAGTCCAAGGTGGTCCCATACAAAACTAATCATGATTCGACTAGTGGTTTTTAAGTTATACGTAATACTTCATTTTCACTTGTCTTAGCTACCTAATAGGATAGTTGGCTAATGTATGTACTAAGTGTTACTCAAAAAATACTAGTACGATGTTGATAAAATTTATGTGTCTCTATCTTGGAATCATTTGAAAACAGAACGATGAAATTCTGACATTTTACAAAATTAAATAGTTTAAATCGGTTTTTGCAATTTTACTGCGCTTAATTATACCTGTAGTAATGCAGACATTTAAATGATTATCACACAAATACCTGCCCCCGTCGGTAATCAAATCCGCCTTGCAGTTGGTCAGCAGAATTAGGCATGCGTACATACTCCTCGATTAATGAGGCGGTCTAATTACAGTGATTTCTTGTTAGCTATTTGTAAATTTGTTTCGTGTCTTTTTATTATTTACAAGGTTACTTTGAAAGAATCAGCCAACATTTTAATATTAGAGAAAAAAATTAATGAAAACGTTAAAGAAAATGCATTTTTAATATAGCTGCGATATAGTAATATTTAGTCCGCAAAGATACTTCACTTGTTGTACGTATATACATACTTCACGCTATTTCGTACCTGGTACGAGTCGTGACGTTACCAGCCTGCGAATGCGGCTGTTGTCTGGTGTGTGCTGTGTGGTGTCGCTCCGCAATCTGGTGACTCATGCCATAAACATATATAGCAATAGCTAAAGCTATTGCATAAGCAGGCTAAAATCACCAGATTGGGGGGCGGCAGTCTCCGAGTGCCACATGTCTTTTTTTTTAATGTTTAATTTTTTCGTGGATCGAGAATGTTATCAATTCCGAATCGTTTATCAAAATTTACCTGGTTTCTTGAATATCACTCTGTATATTAATAAACATCTGTCGATAAATCCCCCAAATTTCCCCGTGTAGAAACCTATGTCACCTAGGTACCTATGCCAAACGCCATCTGTCTTCCCGCTTGATAGTTCCTAAGAAGTCAGAATATATTCAATAGGTTAACGAAAACCACTGGTAATAGAGCGCAGTGCAGAAACTTGCGAGCAGGGCTTCATGGCCATAGCTATGGCTGTCATGTTTCGGTCCAATGGATAAGCACGCAAAACTTGCTCATAAGGCTTAATATTCTGGCCATTGTGAGACTAACTAGCTAGTATTTTCGCTTAATCATGGATCCCGGCCTACTTATCTGGCATACGGGTGCTAAGAAACTTTTAAAAATGTTATTAAACTCTTCCACGAATATCCGTTTACAGATATCATGATATAAAGTAAACTATTCACTCTTCACCCTCCAAATTATCTCCACTGACAAAAAATAATACCTTAATATCACAAATATGCTATTCCATTTAAAGTATTTCAGGGTTGCATACATTACTCAAGTTAATACATTATCGCTATGACAGGGGTATAATCTGTGGGTTTGACTATTCACTTAAAACTAATTAATTATGCTTAGTAGGATTTCATATTAATAAGTTATCATATAATAGAAATGCAATAATGGTATCAAGCTATTATAACATTGTTATCTATTGTTATGTTATATATTAGAGTTCAAAAGAAGTGTATACGCGCGATATGTAATGTCAATCAATTACATTCATGCAAGCCACTTTTTAAGTCACTTAAAATATTACCTTTGCCGTGTTTATAT
>NJDD01003128.1:27347-42892 GCA_002245505.1 Calephelis nemesis
AATTTGATTAAAACCTATTAAATATTTGCACACCACAAGTTGGTAGAATATGTTGAAACGCTTAAATAATTTTGTAACATCTTTGTAACACTTATATTCCGCAAATAAATCTTTTTTCTTTTCTTTTCTTTTCTATCATATTAATATTAAATATTTGTATGTTTGTTTGTTTGCTACTACTTCACGCAAAAACTGCTGGTCCGGTTTTCATGAAAATTGTCACACACATAGAAGGTAACTTGGACTAACATGTTGTATTGTTTTTATCCCAAAAAAATACTCCTGTGTAAGAAATAACCACGCGGGCAACGCCGTGGGCAATAACTAATATGGTTACACACATTTAACAATAGATAAAGTAATTCCTGTGCCAGTTATAAATACATATAGCTATGTTTTGTAGACATTTGATGAAGCATGGCGATATTGTTCAAAGCGACGGGAAAGCTAAAGCCCTTTGAAAGTTTTCCTCGAAAACACTGCCTTTCTGTTTTTGAAATCCTTTGAGTTATAACAAAATCACCTCTGTTGTGTATCAGTCTGGCGCCGGATTCGACTTTTTGAGGTCCCGGGTTCAACCTCCGGGTCAGGCAAAAAAATTAAAATAGAAAATGTGTATTTGCAATTTTTTAAAAAACATTACGTTGGTCGGAATTGTATATACGAGTATCTGGTTGGCGATTATGAAACTTAGTGTCATCGGCTATTCGTGGTTGTGCCTCTGCCTACATCTTCTCAGTTATTGTGAAGTATATAGGAGCATAGTTCTTTTTTAAAGATCTATAAAAGGTCTGCAGTAGTACGCCTATATTTTAAAAATAACATATGATAACCATTCCGAATTTATTTATTTATTTTTTTCATTTGTAATAAGAGGCATCACGAGAAGTATCTCAGATGAGTTGCCGATATGTGACATATCAAGATCGCTTGTCTAAAATATGTTAATCGTCGCAATTGTGAAGTTAAACGGGTAGGATACTAACTTTTAACAAATTCAATATCTATCGTACCAAACACGATAGCTCTTTATACTCGTACAATACAGTACTTCTATAGTTTTTAAAGAAAGAAAAACATGAAGGATGAACTCAATTAGTAGGTACTCTTACCATGAGTTTACGGCTTGTCAAGTTTACTATACTCGCTACCGTCTCTGTAAATTATTTGTATGAAAACTTTGAACAGCGCCTCTATTGGTAACCAAGAGAAACACATTTTTAGACTACAATTGTCGCAGATTTCGACACATAACTTACTGAACGTAATATATACCAACTCATGGTAAAGGTTCAGAACTGTGAATATATTATAGGATATAACTACCCGCGTTAATGGTTAATAAAGGAATTAAAAATTTCGCCACGGGACTTGAATCCTCAGTAATTCAAACGGTTAGAGCATTCGTCGGCCTGAGATGAAAAGTTACAGGTTCAAATTTGGTCTGGGGCGAATTTTTCTTTTTCGTTCTTTCTGTAAAATTTATATAAATGTAACCCAAGCACAGGGCAAGTGCTAAAAATAAAAATTCAATACTTATATTGAATATCTAAGAAGTTATTGCGAAATTCCCTAGAACATGTTTGCCTCTTCGCCAGGCAGCTTGTACGAGGCGTGCATTTGTTAAATTCAGTATTACTAACAAACCACTGGAGGCCGAGTGCTGTGCAGCAACTTGCCTGGTAAGAGGTCCACACCCCATCTCTTCTCGTAGTCTTGATCCATTTTCCTAACTCGACAGCAACTCATCTATATGTGTGGTGGTCTCTCACCGTGGGGAGATTAGAGACGAGACGAGTGTATTTGTTGGCTATATTTTCACATAAAAAAATTGGAAACTGCCTACCTCGCACTAGATACCGTCTGCCTACACCTCAGCGGACTTGCCATAATTATATGTACTAGTGGTCGCACATTAGTCGAAATTCGACCATAATACATTTTAATATCTTGTTGATAAGAACGCCATCTTCCTTTCTCAAGACCAACTACTTTGTTTCCAAACTTTTAGTGTGCCATCTGTGATCTTTTATCGTTATATCAATATATTTGTGTGTGTCAAATGAATGGTAGTGTGGGTAATGCTTTATTTATTGATTGAATGTACTTTATAAGCATTATTATTGAAAATTATTAGCGTTTTGCACTTCTCCTGCACATAAACTGTAAATAAGCCAAATTTTTTGCTCCTGCGTCCGCGCAGTTTTTGTAAAAAGGCATCCAAAGTATTGGCATCACGTATCATCTACATAAGATGTAAGCACTTGGGTTGGTAAGACGAACTTAAACTCAACTATGTAAATCCATATTTTAGCAGTTTTCATACACACGAGATACACGCGAAAAACATAACCCTTTTTTTTTACTTAGGTAAAAAGATCGCCAGTATAAATGATACATTAATATATTCAGCGATGTCTTTGTAATAAATTATTACTGCAGTTTAACATATTACTAGTACAACTAATTACTTATAACAAATTAATCATGCATATCGTTTTATATTAATCACTGTAGTATTATACAATTGTAATTATCAGACTATTGCAAGATTAATTACTGTTTATAATTTCGTTTCATGCTATTTTGAGTTTATTTTTAAACGAGGAGGTCCTCAATTCAACTATACGAGCATGTTATTTTTATAGTTTTAGTTTTTACACGATGTACATTTTCAATTTTTTAATAAAAATAAAGTAGCCCGGGATTGGATATGCGCCCGGTTGGCGTATAGCTTGCCACCATCACATTGTAAAACTAAGTGTCTTCGGCTGTTGGGCTAATTTAGGATAGGTTTAGGGCAGGGGTGGGCAAATTCTGTTGACCGCGGGCCAGTAAGTTAAAAAAAATGGCAGGCCAGTAAATTATAATTAATCTTGAGGGGTGCCGGTTTATTAAAACATCTAAAACAGCAGTAAATATTACGATTATAAAACGTTGTATAAAGAAAACATAAGGCATTTTTTATTTTATTTTACAATCCTTTATTAAAATAAAATCTATTTATGAATTCTTAACTTAAGAAATACGCAATATATATGTTTGAAGTATCGATTCAGTACCTTAATTGTTTAAATTTCAATAGTCTTTTAACATTTCGACCATTATTTTTTTTAAGGAGGTTCATATTTTTTCTAAAAAAACCCTCGGCGGGCCGGATTGAAACCTCTCAAGGGCCGGATCCGGCCCGCGGGCCATAATTTGCCCACCCCTGTTTTTTTTATGTTATAGGGAGACAACAAGCAGACGGATTTCCTGATGGTAAGAAATGCCGTTGCCTATAGACACCAAATGTGCCTTATGGTGCGTTGTCAACCTGAGGCTAGGATGGTCAGCCTCCTGCGTAAGTAAGTAAACCGGCTACCCTACCCTCCAACCGAAACACGACAATAACGAGCATTTTCATTTCGCGGAAGGAATAGGTAAGGCGGTGGTGCTTGTATGTCCGGGCGAGTCGTTGCAGGACTCTACTACCTAGTAATATGGGAAGTAAGTTTAGGGGATATGGGCGTGAAACTACTTTTATAATGCAAATACTAAACTGAAATGAATTTTGGTGGCTCTCTTTTCGAAATGTAGGTTTTCATAAGTAATGACCAAAATCACTGCTGGTAGAGTTCTGTGCAGTAACTTTTTTTATTTATTTGTTTTCTTCTGAAAAAAACTTACATCTAAATTACACAAGTTTCGCCAAACTGTGAAGCAGTTTGTTGGCGATGCGCTCAGATACATATTATTATTATTAGTAAATTTGCTTACATAGTGCTTTGCTTACAATTATAAATTAAAATAATTACAGTTTGTTTTAAATTTACTTGCTTATATTTTATATTATATCGTGCAGCTTACACATTTTTTTAAATTTTTAGGAGTTTGTTTTTCATTTTTACTTTAAGTAGCCTATCTTTAATTTATTGTCCTCGAGGAGAAAGGGATACTTATTACCTACATAATTTGGGAGTTATATACTCGATTGGTCCTGCCCTGTCACACTGGTGTGACAGTTTAAAAATATTTTTCCTAACTTTCATACTATTAATCAAATAAAGTTATAGCCAAGAAAACGGCTTCCGAATCTTCACATTAGCATGTACTACATTAAACTAATTTCTTTACCTTAACACTATCAAAATTTAAACCTTTTTTCTGTGCATTAGCTGGCCACTACACATAAGTATCCTAGATAAACACATTCTAAATATTTTAAATTGGCTACTACTTCCAATGTATTACAAATACAATTATTTTTGTTGTTATGAAGACATGAATAATTATGTCCTATTATTTTAATTAGAGGTAACAAACTTTTTGCATTTGTATTGTATGGTGAATATATATTGCATACACTTTGTTTTGCTAATGTTAACTTGGTCGGGTCCCTACTGCCTTACCTTTTCCTGCCGCTATAATGAGCTGTCAACGTCCGGTTTGGAAGGTAAGGCAGCTGGTAGACTTGCAGAATATTCTCTCCATCCCGGTCCCATAACAGTGATACTTCTGTAACATATTTTAGTTTCTTAGACCAAGGTCATCTCTTACCATTAAGAAAGCCATGTGCTTGTTCTCTCCATACATGAAAACATCTCGAAGGCATCCTCATTCTATCTTTCGACAAACACTTATCATATAACAACCGACGTTGTATTATGATTACAGTAGGTTTTTGCAGTTAAATTAACTTTAAATTAACATTTTTTTTTTATGATATTGGAAGTCAAACAAACAGACGGATTTCCTGATGGTAAGAAATTACGACGCCTAGAGACACCAAAGGTGGTAATGGTGCGTTGTTAACCTGAGGCCGGGATGTTAGGCCTCGAGCAAAAGTAAGTTTACCGGCTACCTTACCCTCCGAACCGGTACACGTCATGACGTTATGGCGGCAGGAATAGGTAAGGCGGTGGTACCAAACCGGGCGAGTCGCTGATAAACTCTACCACCTAGTCAGATGTCACGGTGTTAGTGAAGGTGAGCCTTTGGTCGCCTCTTACGAGCTGCCTGACAAGGAAGGCAGATGGTCTATTGTACAAAGGAGCCCGGACCAACACAGGGGAATAATATAATAATGGATTAGAAACTGTATTGAAAAAGTATGAAACTGATGCCGAACAGAAAAACCGGGCAAGTGCGAGTCGGACGGGTCAAAAGAGTTCCATACTATCATCAAGTAATTAATGACAAACTTATAGGTAGGTTTTGTGCTAAATCTATACATATAATAAATCTGTAGAAGGGTCAATTCTGTACATTGAAAATTTTGCAAAAATAAATAGCAGGGGGTGTTACTGGATCGATACCAAACCAAAATATGTGATTAAAAGAATTTTTGTCTGTCTGTATGTTCAGGCGTCACGTGAAAACTAATNNNNAAACTATGTATATATATATATATATATATGTATATATATACATACCTTATTATCCTCGGCATAAAATGGGATACTTTTTATCCTGGAAAAACACGTAGAAAAAAAAACAAAAAACCAACATAAAAAAAAAACAAAATAAAAGTGATTTTGTACTAGTGGAGGATGATGCGATATTTTGGGATGCCCAAATCAAACATTGATAGCTCTCAAAATATGTCCAAAATATATTCATGATACCCTGGAACCTGATTAAGTGTAACTCGCACTTGCCTTGTTTTTAACAATTATATCAATAAATCTTTATTAAAAGAAGTAATTAGCACAATGTATCCAGAAAATGCGTTCTTTCCCTTCATCTTATAATCTTAAATCACGACTAGGAGCAATTGGACCGAGGGTGAATTTTTTATTACTCTGGCTGACAGCCACAAATATCCTTGAACGTGTATTGCATCTAGAATGTCTGTAAAAACTAATCTGGTTTTTTTATTTTATTTTTGATGTGAAAACTTATATCATTAAATGTTTAGCATAATCATTTCTTTTTTGTTATTTTTAATGTTTTTATTAATATGTAATTTTACTTAACTTAATTTAAATTTGTCGCCTCCGTGGTATAGCGGGTCGGCGTCGGACTTGATTTCTTGAGGTCCGGGGTTTGATCCCTGGGTCGGGCAAAAAAACACAAAATGTATATTTTCATAATATCACTACCGAATAATTGTTCATAATTATCAAATATAAGAAACGTATCAAAATTCAAGAGACGATCAGAACAGAGGATACAATTAAAAGAACTTTTCGATTAGGCTACCATTCTGCTGGTCAAAGATTGTTGTCCAATTTCTATGTTCAAGCTTTGATCAATTTTCTTAGAGATACTTCTATTCCATTCGTTCAATAACTTGATCCAAGATTTATTTTTAATTTGTAGCCAGTTTGGCCAATGTTGTACGGTTAAACAAATTCAATGCTAAATTTGACATTTTTCCAAGTTTTCTATGTCTATATCATGTATAAAAAAGTCGGGTTTATTACAACACTTATAACTCGAGATCTGCTTGACCAACATTCATGGTTTTCGATTCGTTGGATTTGTCTTCGCCCCGAATAGTAGAATAACTCAAAAAAGATGAATCGGACATGATAGTCAAACCGATTAGGCTGAAAATTAATGCTACCTCTCGTAGCTTAGAACCGGGAAAAGGACATTTATCCCTTACAACAGCGAGGAATCTAGGAAAAACGACATTTTAATTTTTCCCATATAAATTGAACGGGCGGAACGAAGCTCGCCGGGACTGCTAGTTTATCAATAAATTATGAATTTCTCAGGGTATTTGCATTTTCTATAGCCAAAATGTTGTCATAAAAAAAACGTACACCAAATTATATCTATAAACATATAACAAAGTTATAATTTTCTAAAGAAATTTGTTTAGTATGCTAATTTGATCATAAACGAAATTATTTTAAAAGCTCTTTTTGCAGCTAGGGATTTTCGAGAACTTTTAATGGCCAAATAAATTGACCGCCTCGTTGGTCGAGAGGCTAGCAGGCCTGACTCAACAAACAAAACCAAAGCTCGGGTTCGATTCCCGACGGGGGCAGGCATTTGTGTGATGAACATTTAGATGTTCGCATTTCCGGGTCTGGGTGTTTATTAAATTTATTCTGATATCTATTTAAGTATTTCTATGTATTAATATATGTGACTAACACCCATAACACAATCATATAATTTTCTTACTTTGGGGTTAAGTTCAATTTGTGAAACTTGTCGAGGGATATTATTTAATATTATTTATAAAGCAGATATACAAAAATCATTAAGTTTTTCATTAAACTTATTAATTCGCAAAATTACTATTTCACTTTTGCACTAAAACTAAACTAACAAATTGTAAAATGCCACTATTTTAACTAATTTAACTCAATATAAGAAATGAGTGAGATGATTTTCTTATAATATATAGCAAAGACTTTGTTTTTATTCATTAATAGTATTTTTTCATTAATCATTCATTTGCCAAGACCATCTAGCATTATTTTATAACTAATAACATTTAAAAGTAAAGTTTACCATCTTTGATAAGTGAATTCGATAATCCTCCTGCGGAAACTCTTTAGTTAGGAAGATAAAGAGTACAACATAAATCAAAATAAAACATCGCTCTGTTTTGGTGTAAAAAATAGAATAAGCGAACATTATTTTTAATATTTTTAAAAGTATGAATTTTGGTGTCACACACCCAACGGTTGGTGGTGTGCGCGTCCAATTTAAATTATTCATTTTTAGGATTTGTGATATCCATTTGTCTGCTTTTGCAAAGGTTTCTCGCAATGGGCGGCCATCCATCACTGACCAAAACACGTGGCTTAACAGGGCTATCTGATGGGTACCGAGAAACATGGAGGCGGATAATATATACATTTTTTGTTAAACACGGGGTTCATTTGACGTTAGAAGGGTTAAAGGGTTAAAATGTAGCGCTGATAATGAACATGTTTCCTCCATTTCTCAAATTTTCTGTTCATGTTGATATATAATGTCATTTTTCAAAGCTAAATCATCCTTAATGTGCGGGCAAAGAATTAGCTATGGAAAAAAATAATAATAAAGAAAATTAGGAAAACAATTATGAACTTTTATAAACGTTATAAATAAATGTACCTCAAAAACCTAGTTTTAAATCTACATAGCTAGCAATTAAAAACTTTAAAACATCACCAATTTCTAATATTTAAACATTTTGTTAGATTTTCTTGTTTTAAATTGATATAACTAACTTATAGTTTCTAGCTGTCAGACGAGACCTTAAAAAATGCACCAATACAAAATTGGTGCATTTTTTAAGGTCTCGTCTAACAAAGATACCATGAAAAAAGTGTGTGTGTGTCAGCTACAACGCACGATTGGAGTTTACTCCTTACGAAATGTATGTTGCAGCACACATGTCTCCTACATCAGATTTAGTTATATTAATTCTTCTTAAATTAGTATCATCGCAGACATTAGAAGTGTGATCCAAATAGTCAGTATTTTGATAGATAGCGACTTCGATTTGATAGACGCGATACTTCGTAGTCTCCGTGCAGGAGGAGATCCATCTCATTCTTTTACACTTTCAATCCTACAGATATATATTCTGTCTCTTTCTACGTAACGCCTCAAATTTCGTGTTACACTTGATTTTACTCCTCATAAAATTTCCGTACCGTGCCTTATAACTCAAATCGTTTCTTAAGGAAACTCGAAAAACAAAAAAAAGGGATTTTCAGTAAAAAATATTAAAAGATTTGTATTTTTGGAGAACGTGTACTGAAACAATTTTTTTTTTCATTGATGATTATGTGTCTAGTATCCGCACATTTAGGTCGATCAAGTTAAAAAAAAACACTTTTTTTAACTGTAATATAATTCCACATTCAAATCTGATAAAAAGCACCATGTAATGCTTACTACTAGTATTTATAACCCATTGACCTCTAATCGAAGCCAAAATGAGCATAGATAAAAATGTCGTTACCTCTTTCAGCGTACATAACAATATAATCAATATTTGTTGTTTTCTTTACGTGTTGTTAAGTTATATGTCGATTCCAACAAAATTTATACAATTAAATTTGCTATAGAGCATAGTTGCACTTCTTTATGTATGTTCTTTATATTACTATGTTAAAACCGTACAGAACTCTTCTTATACATAAATAAGTGGATTCATGAGTGAGAAAATAAAAATCTTGGCTGCTCAAAATCAAACACCGACATTATAGCCATGATTATAACTTTTTGAGTTATTTAAATTAAACAAAATTTTAACTATGTCGGGTATATGTTGTTAAGACGTTTTTTATTTTAAACTTATTTTAGATGCATGCTATATTTCTCAAATTAAGCAAAAAAAGAGGTGGGACGTTTTAGACACGTCAGATTAGTCTGAACATGTCAAGTCGCGATGATTTTAATTGACGTTTTCCGAGTAATAGTTTAAATGTCTGCAGAAATAACGTGTTCGGTCTAAGTTGACAGCGCTAAAAGTGTTTTGTCTCTTTCAGTTTTTTTCGTTGAAAGAAGGCAGCGATAACGTAAAATTAGTTTAGTGAGTGCGCAACAAAATTATCACCCATGAGTAGATAGTTTTAAATGTATGCATTTTCAAGTTTAACTCGAAAACTTGTATTCGATTATTTGAAATGATTCCGAGATGGTCCCACTTACATTTTATCAACATCATTCTTTTATGATATTGGAAGGCAAAAAAGCAGACGGATTTCCTGATAGTAAGAAATTCACGTCACCTAAAGACACCAAAGGTGGTCATGGTGTGTTGCCAACTTAAACCCGAGACGTTAGGCCTCAAGCAAAATTAAGTGTACCGAGTAACTTACCCTCCGAACCCATTCATGTCAACGGCAAGGATTGGGCGTTATGGCGGCAGTAATAGGTAACGCGGTGGTACCAATCCAAACTCTACCACCTACTAATCATCGTTGATGAGGTCTTCAGCATATACAAACCAACAACCAACCAACCCAACACAAAAACTAATCAGATCAGGAAAAAGTACTATACTTGAAATCATGACTTATCTTTCTAAAAATATCATCAACATCCGTTAACATCCGTAATTGGCCAAATAATAGCGTAAAAAACATACAAAAATATACTGTTTCGAACCTCCTTTTCGAATTGGTAAAAATTTGTACAATGTAATATTATTAATCTGTCATGTTTTTGTGATAATAATATATAATAATAATAATAACGTAGGTAAACTTAATAGAAAAATTAGTCATTTAACTACAAAAAAAGTTTTTCAGAAGCACAAATGACTAGCCGAAGAAGTCCCAAAATGACATATCAATCCGGACAAGTTGCTGCAAAACTCTAACACCTAGTAGGAAGTCACGGTGTTAGTGACGGTAGGCCTGTGCTCGCCTTTTACGAGCTGCCTGGCAAGAAGGCAAATGGTCTATAACTCTGTAAAGTAGCTTGGACTAACACGAGGAAAACTTAAAATAAAAAAAGAGAATGCTTTTAAATTTTTAAATTTAAAAATGGCGTCATAAAACCTAATAAAATTACTATAACACGTTTATAGTAATTTTGCAAAAAGAAATGCTTTTATTTTTGCATAATCTTGTTTATAGCCTCATTACATAAAAATAATTCAATTTCATTCAGCAGTCATACTTTTAAAAGAAACAAGAGGGTGAGGCAAAAACATGAACGATATGTAAATACGTTTTCTACATTTAAATGAACTCAATTTTAAATTCACTTCGTTAGAATGAACTGACACAAATAAATCGTCTTTCTTGAGTTAACGTATTACGAAAAACATTTCATTTGATAATAACATTTAGCATCTATCTCATTTCATTGTTTTGAAAATATGGTTCTGAGTTCTCTATCATAGCTTTTATAAATTATCGCCTCTGTGGTCTTACGGTCCCGGTATTGGACTGGACAAAATGAGGTCCCGTGTTAGTTTCCAGAGTCGGGCAACACAAATAAAATCTGGTTTTACAATTTTCTAATAAAAATAATGTTGCTCGGGATTGGATATATCCCCGGTTGGCGATAGGCTTGCCACTTATCACACTGTGGACCTATTGACTTCAGCTAGTCGCGGGTGCCCTGGTTGTGCTTCTGCCTACCTATTCGGGGATATGGACTTAAAAATACTATAACTACTACAAAATAAACTTCACTTTAATATAACATCATTAGCTGTCAAAGAAAGTACTCTCAGTTTCTTGAGTAAAGCAGTGAAAATAAATGACGAATTGCATCGTTTATTTCGTCGTTCCCGCAAAATCTCATTCAATGAGCTGGAGTAAAAAGACTACTGCTTTACTCAAGAACCCGATATGACTTTCTTTGACGACTAAACAAAATTTTACAAAGTATAATTGAACATAAAAAAAATAATGACGAAAAAAGCGACGCGAAAGTACTATCATTTATGTGGTATAATACAATATTCATTTATTGCGCTATCGTACACAAACATGACAACACAAACATTCGTACAAGCTCCCTGCTCCATTTTACGAATTTTCGATCAAGTCACGTATCCTGACGCGAGTTTAGAAGTATTACCCATTCCAAAAAAAGTGCGCAACGCCACTAAAAGTTTTCATTTCAAAAATAAAAAACAAAAAAGTCCGTGTTGATAAATTAAACATCTGTCAACGATTAACTAATGGACTTTTTTCGACGAATGTACTAATTGATGTGGGCGCGAAAAAATATTAAGCTTATTCCATTTATGTAGACAATGAAAAAGCTCTTTGAAACAGCTGTATTTTATCAAACCAAATACAATAGCGGGATACAGCCCCGCTGGCAACATATTAAGCATGCCAATTATCTTTCAGGCGGAACTTTCGAAATTCTTGTTATTAATCGTACTTAAAGAAATGTATATATATTATGAAATGTGTAAAAGGTACTGCAGATATTATAAGAACTGAATTTGTGTCAGAAAATGAAAATTGTATTAAGTGATTATAGTCTAAGATCCGAAGTTAGGTCGACCTACACCGAGCTGATAATAGGATGAAACCGGTTTTATAGCAAAGTTAGTATATTTAAGAAAATATATTAAAATGGGTTGCCTATAAATGATTTTTATTCATTTATTGGTGCAATATTAAGATTTTATCCAGACTTAAAGTAGTTGCAAGACGAAGTTGCAGAAGTTGGGCTGCCTGTTATTTATCTGGATTGCCAGGTATAAACCAATAATTGTCGATGCTAGTTATTTTCATAGTTTATTTTAATAGAAAAAATATGTATCAACATATGTGCAGTTTTATTGCAATTTTTACCACAATTTGTGTTGATATATAGAGTTGCCTGAAAAAAATTTGGAAACATGAAAATATATTTTTTTAAATAATTAAAAATGTTAGGTCCAGGATTTATTTACGCAACCCACTTTTAATATGATCGCTAGTATGTTTACTTGACTTTAAAATATGTTTTATTCAACTATCAGCTCGGTGTAAGTCGACGTAGGTTCGGATCTTCTACTAGTAGGATGCGTCTAAACCCAAAGTTAGTATTACGAGTACCGGTTGTTTATTTATTTGCATCAAATAAAAACTATTATCCAAAATGATTAAGTCAGAGAGTAAGTAACTTGCCAGTGTGATTAAAACTACGTACTTTTTAATCTGGTGGTACGTGTTGCCCGTTTAGGGATTCACCGCCTTACTTATTCTTGCCTCCATTATGACTCTGTCATGTTCCGATTTGGAGAGAACGGTAGCCAGTAGACTTGCATAACAGGACTTCAACCACGGCCTCAGGACAGCGAAGCACCTATAACATCTATGGTGTCCGAGGCCATGGTTATTTCTTACCATCAGGCTATCAGTGTTCTTGTTCACTGACCTCTCACATAAAAAAGTTAGCACTGTTTAATAATTATTACACTTAAAGAAAGATTTGAATTTAACGACATAGAATTATAGAATTTAAGTTTCTTAACTCACAATCAAACCAGTGTGGAATCCCTTACTCATTAATGAAAGAATAATGTAAATACCTTGCATAAAAACGTACGCACAAAACACAAAATATTAGATTCCAGGTGAATAAAAACACAAAGATGCAAAACACAAGATAATACAAAAACATTTCAAATTAAACGTGGTCAAATAACCTAATTTATGTTTATTGTTTCAGTGTAAACCAAATTGAATCAGACCTGGCATGAGGCGCCCGCAACAACGATTGAACTTTCCTTACCTTCGAAATTCGTCCCTTTACGACCCTACTTTAATTATATCAAGCTACATCCTATCCATTCCCTTAATCGTGTTTTTCATTCCAAACCTGCAAACTCAAATGGTTGGCAATACTACGAAAATCACAGATAACATGATTAACGATCGAATCCTAAATAATACTATCGAGATTGCTACCACAGAATCAAATCTAAGCAATATTAATGCCAAAAATATAGACAATTTAAGTATTTTGGATGATATTGAATATGAAGCTGCATTTAGAGTTAAGAGGTACAGCAATATTTTTGTCAATAGCATAAGTAATTTAGATTTAAATAATAGTGGAATCGAAAGTTCTTTTAATGTAACTATGGAAAAGGATAGTTATTTGAACGAATCCTTGTTTTCTGATTTAGATAAAAAACATAACAGATTTTTGAACTCTGTCAATAATATAAATAGTGTTAATTTAAATGCAACTAGTGGCATGCCTAAAACTAATGTAAAAAATACTAAACTTTTTATGAACGATAAAAATACCAAACGGTTTAATGCGTATGTACCTGAGCAAAAGAAAGAAGATTCAATGGCTAAATTAAAAATAGACGATGAAACTCGACGGAAAATATTTCGCGACTATTCATCAACGTTTAATAAAAATAATTCAAATGGAGATGAACACGTAAAAGAGGAATCTAATGAAACCGACTTAAGTTTCAAAGACTTAAATATAAATTACTTCAATGAAAGTTGGCCAGATGCCTACAATAATAGTATCAATGATTCTGTAATAGATTTTAATGAAAGTACAAACATAACACTCTTTAGTACGAAAACTCCCACTTATCTATCCAATCCTGACTATTTGCGTTCAACAGATTCGAATATTGAAGGTACGTATGCAATTCATATTAACGTTAAGTAGACTATAATATGGTGTTAGTAATAAAAATGTAATAAATACTCTCAGTAATGGTATCTCAGACAACATTAGAAATAGCTTAGACAATATGTTTTTTTGTTGCATTTTGGCTGTTGATTACAGTTTGTATCACAAATGATGTTGTTCCGATTCCTAGGACTTCGCAAAGTCATCATCTTCTAAAACGATTGCGCTTAACCAACAAAACTAGTCAACTTCACTACTCCGTAATACATTTGGCGAAAACCAGTAACTACTCATTTTCACATATTGGCTTCATTGGTTTCCATGTGGGTCAGGTACTCTGTGTAAAATAGAACCTCTGTCTTCCTGCTAACTGGTAAGAGGCGAGCACAGGTTGAATGGTTTATCACCAACGAGACTACTGACGATAATGACAGTATTATGTTCAGGTCTGGAGGGTAAGGGGGCAGGCATTTGTATGATGAACATTTAGATGTCTGCATTTCCGGGTCTGGGTGTTTATTAAATTTATTCTGGTATCTATTTAAGTATTTATATGTAATAGTATCCTGCCGTGCTTATGTTAACCGCCGTATCCAACATTTTACACGAAATTTAGATAATTACATATTCGGAATCGCCGTACGGAGATCTGTAACTTTGTCTTTGACAGTTTGTTAAAAAATGCTTTTATGACACGTATTTCGTTTGTATAAGCGCAGTTACTACAAAAAAAATAAATGTGTTCCTTAATATATCAACCGCAAGTGCTGAATACTGCTGTAGCCTTTTCAAACCCCAGACTATTTGTCCTGTAGTGCTTAACATAACTGCGGTATCTGTTAATACTGCTCTGATACTAATGACATCTCTTTTATGTAGGAAACCTTTTCCTAAACATAAGTGCTTTAATCACTACTTGCTGCTATTATACAAAGGAAAGTGAAATAAATTGTTTCCATTTAGTTACAATAATAACAGCCGTTTGTGCATACACGACACTTATTGTCAGGTAATAGAATAATTACACAGACATAATATGTCTGTGTAATAATTATTATGTCATATTGCTCCGCTATTTCACACTATAGACGAGAACATGCAGCCAAAAAATTGTACGTACCTAGTGATATTACCGTTTATTCAAAATTTTTGCTCTGTAAGGCTGGATATAAAAGTTTCTCTTGAAGTTTTTTTATATTATAGGAAGGCAAACAAGCAGACAGATTTCCTGATGGTAAGAAATTCACGCCGCCTAGAGACACCAAAGAGGGCAATGGTGCGTTGCCAACCTGAGGTCAGGATGTTAGACCTCGAGCAAAAGCAAGTTTACCGGCTACCTTACCCTCCGAACCGGAACACGTCATGACGTTATGGCGGCAGGAATAGGTAAGGCGGTGGTACCAATCCGGGCGAGTCGCTGCGAAACTCTACCACCTAGTCAGATGTCAAGGCGTTAGTGATGATAAGCCTATGCTCGCCTTTTACGAGCTGCCTGGCAGGGAGGCAGATGGTCTACTCTGCAAAGGAGCCCTGACCAAAAC
>NJDD01003128.1:44352-58101 GCA_002245505.1 Calephelis nemesis
AGGTTAGATTCAATTTGTGTGATTTGTTCAGGGGTATTAAACAAATTAAACAAACAAGTTAAAAGTGTCATAGATTTCTACAAGTATCTCAACGGACGTAATCTATACCAACTTATGGTAAAGGCTCTGAGCCCTTTGTTTGAGTTTGCGGCTTTTCAAGTTGACTATACTCGCTACCGTCTCTGTAAATTATTTCATGATTATATATTATAACATCGCTTAAATGATTTTTGAAAAAAATGTGAAATGTAAGCAAAGGCACGGACACTAACAAGTAATGTGGAAATATTTTCTTTTTCTTCTAAAAATACTGTGTTTCGGAAAATAGCTCATCAAACAAGCCTCCCTATATCCAATTGTTCCGATCGCTAGCAAATGAACCGTCCTTATAATGTTTTCTTAAGCAGCTGTTTATTTGACTTATTTCAACGCTCGTTTCTCTCTGCAAATATCATCAAGTTGGAGAAGCTTATTTATTTTTGCCTTATACTATAAGAAAAAAGCTACTTTTAACCCCTGGCGAAAAAAGGAGGGTGTGCTAAGTGTGACGTAAGTGTGTGTGTGTGTGTGTATGTGTGTGTGTGTATGCGTCTGAGGCATCATTTTTATTTGAAGGCTTACTTGATTCTGATGGTTCCAAACTGCCATCTATATATATATATGTATATAAAAATGAAACCCGTTTTTCTTGGTCACGGCATCACGCGTGAATGGCTGGACCGATTTCACTAATTCTTTTTTTGTTGTATTTGTTTTTATTAGGAGAAGGCTAGATTATATAGATATCACAGATTAGACATTAGTAGGAGTATATGCTCTGTAATGTTTTTGGGTTTTTGCTTCTATAAATTGTTGATGATTAAAGATGCTACCTTCCATTTTAAGACCCTGTCATGACTGATTAAAACGAATCATGACCTAAATCATTTTAGTCCGATATTTCAAAATCAGGCGATAACTAGATGAAAGTTAATAAAACTTGACTAATGGGAGATTCTTACGCCAATGCCAAAAATAAAAAAGAATTCTTTATGAAGGTATTAAGGTAAGGTTCGACCATGAAGCTATATTACACTTCAAACAAAGACCTGATGTCATTTCCAAATATTGCTAACTCAGTTTAATATTATATTCTCATCTCTTTCGTTTCGACTTTTTTAATTCACATCACAAGAGTCTCAGAAAGAGAGGTCAATACAATATAGCGAGTTAGCAATATTTCGAAATAACATCAGGGGGCTGATTCCGTATCTTTTTAGTGACGATCACTGGGTAAAGTGTATGCAAAATAGCTGGCAAATAACGTATTTTATATTTGCTATCTCCTGTAAGCAACAGAAATACAGTGAAGATAGCAAATACAAAACACGACATTTGACATCTTTTTGATGTAAACTTTAGCTAGTGATTATCACTAAAAAGATACGGAGTTAGCCTCCTAATGTCATTTTCAAATATTGCTAACTCACTCTAATGTACTGATCTCTCTTTCGTTTTGACTTTGTTAATTTCTTCATAAGACGTTTAGAAAAAGAGGTCTGTAAAACACGTAGTCCGAGTGAGTTAGCAATATTTAGAAATGACATCAGGTTTTTGCTAATAGTACCTTTAGTAGTGATATAGCTTGAATATTTCGATCTAATAAAAGAACATAAGGTAGAAAATGAGGTCTGTCAAAATAAATGTTACATCTAAAAGCATTCTGACCGCGCCATGTAATATTTTCCGCGCAAAACAAGTTATTATATTTTGCACATACCGTAAATCACTCCAGATTATGTTATTACCTGCGTTTTTCTTTTCCAGAGAAGATGTTCTTTATTTGTACGTGTCTGGAAGTTTTATGACTGGAATACCAGCACTTCATTTTGTGAAAAGGTTTTTTTTTAGTGTTTCAACAGTTGTTGATATTTTTTTAGCAGTTGTTGGTATTTTTTCAACAGTCGTTTGTATTTGTTGAACTACCTAGCTAGACCTAAACGATGTTGTCTATCTAAAACCCAGGTTTTACTAGGTGGTAAAGTTTTGCAGCGACTCGCAAGTATTGGTACCACCGCATTACCTATTCCCGCTGCCATAACTTCAGTGCTTGTCGTTGACGTGTTACAGTTCGGAGGATAAGGTAACTGATAAACTTACTTTTGCTTGAGGCCTAACATTCCAACCTCAGGTTTGCAACGCAGTATTACCACCTTTGATGACTAGGCGGCGTAAATTTCTTACCATCAGGAAATCTGTCTGCTTGTTTGCCTTCCAATAATGTAACAAAACAACTGACAGTTACGACAAATTTTTATTATCGTTAAATTTTCTTGTGTTTTTTGTTCAACTCAATGTTTTTCCTACTGTTTCTTTAAATTTACATTTTTTTGCATATGAACCTTCTAACCATAATTGACACAAAAAGTCATAGACAATTTTTTTTACATATATATTACGGGGGCGAGACTGGCAACATCTAGAATTCAATCATTGTAATCAAAAGCAGTAATTAAAATAGTCGTCGATAGTTCTCCCGACAGACTAAAGTCCTGGCAAAATTTATTTATAGACTGAAGCTGAAAAAGTGTGTATAGACAGTGCAATGTAATCACCGGTCCAATCAAAATCTTTTGCTTCGTTAGTTACTCTACTTCGTTAAGAGCTCACCAAATCGCAAAAAAATGCTTATGCTGTTTTGATTTGATAACTTGAAGGCTAGTATTGCTACCTTACAATTTTTAAAAATAAAGTGAGCAAAACTGTGCACGCGTGTTTATACGTAAAAATATATGTACTAGTGGTCGCCCGTTGGTCGAAATTCGACCATAACACGTTTTAATATCTTGTTAATAATTCGTCTATAAACCATCTTCATTTCCCAAGACCAACTAGGTACTTTGTTTCCAAACTTTTTGGTGCGCCATCAGTGACCTTTTATCGTTATCATCCATATATTCGTTTGTGTGTGTCAAATGCATGGTAGTGTGGGTTATGTTATATTTATTGATTGAATGTACTTTTTAAGCATTGTTATTAAAAAATATTAGCGTTCTGCACTTCTTATTTTCGTAAAAAGGGGTCCAAAGTTTTTGCTTCCCGTATTAATATATAGATAAACACACTATCATTTAAAATATTCGTTGAGGGACTGGCCTAAGTGCTTAACATCACCGGCTAATCACAAGGCTCCAGGTTCGATTCTCGACGGGGCATGCATTTGTGCCTACAATCTCTAGATTAAATATTTTTTTTTCAGTATCTATTTAATTGTCCCTCAGTTTTTTTGTTTTATATTGTGGCTTAATGATTGTGACGCTATTTACAATGTTTTTTGCTTATAGCCCCACTCAGACATGTCAATTAGAATTAATCCATTACCACCTTCGGTGTCTCTAGCGGCGTAAATTCTTACCATCAAGAAATCTGTCTGCTTGTTTGCCTTCCATTATCATAAAAAAAGTGAGTAACAATTTTGTACGTAAAGATATATAATAGATTAATTAATTTACGTTATGTTTTGATTTAATTTATGCAATTGGTCTAGTGGAAATTATTAATTTTCAAATGAGTTATAATACAATGTTTTTCATAAATTCAACCAAACTAAAGATAACCATAAAAAATATATATATTATATTTGTTTAGGTATTAGTATACTTCCCTGTCACAAGCATATAATTTGCCTATATTGGGGCTACATCAATTTGTGTAATTTATATACACTGGACATATACTGGTTGGGTACTTAGGTATACTTATCTACTATTATTTATTATCTGTATCTTTAAGAAATTAGTGTAGAGGCTTAACCAAGCCAATTAACGAGACTCGGATTAAATAACTTACAATTATCCATAAGACGGAGAAGTCTATTTGTCTTAGTGTGGGTGCTAAGTAAAATTGGTGTATTAATACTTCATATATTTTCATTTGAGTTACTAATTAAGTATTGTCACGGTCTTATCCCTAAAGTAGTAAAAAAAACAACCAGGGCATCCTTATTAATAATTCGCCTCGTTGGTCGAACGGCTAGCGTACACGCCTAACGACATCGACCAACCGCGAGGCTCGGGTTCGATTCCCGACGGGGGCAAGCATTTGTGTGATGAACATTTAGATGTCTGGATTTCCGGGTCTGGGTGTTTATTAAATATATTCTGGTATCTATTTAAGTATTTCTATGTATTAGTATCGGTGACTAACACCCATAACACAAGCATATTATAATCTGCTTACTTTAGGGTTAGGTTCAATTTGTGTAAGTTGTCCAAAGATATTTATTTATTCAATCCCGTGCAACGTTGTTATAGCAAAAAAAACTTATTTTTATTAGCCTGACCTAAGATTCGAATCCAAGACCTCTTATAGATTCGAATTGTACAATATTATCAAGCAAGAATTTTGGTTATACTCAACTCGTAAATCACAGTATCTGGTAGAGGAAATTAAATTGTCATCTTTAGATAACTATAAGTCACGATGTTTTAAAACAGTGTTTGAAATATGTATAAATATAATCTGTATATATATAATTCTTCTGTGAGTGTGTATGTCACTGAACTCCTTCTAGACGGCTGGACCGACATTGATGAAAGTTTTTGTGCATGTTCAAGGGAATTCGAGAATGGTTTAGATTCACAATTTGGTCTCCTGGAAAATGTTTTTTAATTATTTTTTTAATAACAAGTAGTTGTTGATTTTGGAATGTTTCACATCGGATCCGACAGACTGCGCTACTGTCGAAGCATTAATGTCAAGAGATACGAAGTTTGCTGGGTCAGCTAGTATAATAATTATAAGACAGAAAGACAGCTTCTGTCTTTCTGACTTTTTAATAAACATAGACTAAAGTTACCTCTGCAATCTAGTCATCCAGTGATGGTGTTAACTACAAGTGGGTTCGATTCTCGGTCAGGGTAACTAAACTAAAGTATTTTTATTTTTTCAATATAAGTAAAGTTGCCCGGAATTGGATAAGTGCTAGATCCGTGAAAGGTTAGTTTGTCACATTAAGGGACAATAAATGACTCAGGCAAATCATGGATTTACTGGTTATACCTCTGCCAACTTTTTAGGGGAGATTGATGCTAAGATACTTTAGATCTAAATACTCGAAGATTTACGTTGAGTTTGTACTCTACATAGAAATTGTAATACAGTATATATTGTCAAATTAAACATTGGTGTACTTTAAAGTATATTTAATAATTAGGGAGCAAATATCATATATATTTCTAAACAAAACTTAACAAACGAAAGACAAAGAAAGCATTTCAGATAATTAACACATTGATCTGTCAGGGTCGCTTAAATTCTTAAATTAACCAATTTTTTTTAATTTTTAAGATGGCAAACGAAAATAAAACGCGGCTTTACTAATGGTAAAAGATTAACAATGCATACATTTTGATGTACTTGAAAATTAATACTCTGTTGCTCTAACTAGCTGTTTGCCCACGACTTCCTTTACGTGGAATAGTTTCAATTTTCAAACTTTCAACATTTGCAAGTGAATTGCAAAAAAATCTTTTATTTTTAATTTATACTATTTAAACTTTAATGTACACCTTACCTAGGAGTACCTAAAAAATATGTAATCAGCAACCTAGTAGTCAAATTTTAATTCCATTTATATGGGAACACTTCTGAATAATGTTCAAATTATCGCGTAACAAACAAAAACAAAAAATAAAAAAGCGCACCGGCGAATTAAAAATATTCCCTTTTTTGTGTCGGATAAATAATAGGAAATAGAAAACTGAAACCAACTACACAACCCACCTTTCGCTATTAGCAAGAAAACTGAGACAATTTTTGAATTTTCAGCTCAAAAGAATTTTAAAATGTAAGCCGGAGTGCAGCTAAATGTAATCCGGTAAATATTCTCTCGCTTAGCGCTTCTCCCACGGGATCATGATGGAACTTAAAGTGCAAATTTCCTCAGACAATTTAAAGAATATAAAATAGAAATAGAAACTATAATTAAAGCGTAGAAATAGTTGTTTCCTTAATAGGATCTATTCTTGCTATCGTCGGCACTTGATGGAATTCCATTATATACACATTTTTGAGTTAAACGCTTGTAATTTTCCACTATACATTTTATGTTATGCTATAGCCAACCGGTTTCACTTTTTACAGCATCATTAGGGCTTTATAAATAAAAATAAAAAGTCTGATTTAATATAACGATCAGTACTTATTTTGTTGGAATGTCCCTACTAACTAGCAGCTTATCCCGGATTCGCATGGCTGGAATCTATTTTTTTCTATAAATAACGTAGTCTATATACATCAAAGATGATGTCAATTTCAATGCTAAAAGATTTTTTCAAATGTGTACAGTAGTTTCGAAGCTCAATACAAATAATTTATTGATAAAGGAAGGCGTTACTTTGAGGAAATCTATCCAAATAAAATTATTTAATTTGCCATTTTCCGACAGAAATATATAGGTATTATGGCGTGACAAAACAGGCCAAGTAGTGCGTTATGAATGAATTGGACTTACCGGAAGCTAAAATACCCAAATATATCCAGCTCCACACAATATGCACCACTAAACTGTTTTATTAGCACCAACAATACACACACTACTAAAACTCAACGTACGTTTCGCTTCGTGACCGAAGAATCATCAGGAGACTCTTTCATCAATCGTCATTAGTGGAGTGCAGTCAAATTCTCCAAAAAAAGAAGCCGACCCGAAAGACAGGTCAAAATTTCAACGTTAAATATAAATTTTATAAGGATCTTGTGCTTCTCGAGTTATCTTTCACAATGCATACATTTTGAGGTACCTGAAAATTATTACTCTATTGCTCTAGCCTAGCTGTTTACTCCCGACTTCGTTAGCGTGGAGTAGTTACAATTTTCAAACTTTCAATTTTTGCAAGTGAATTGCAAAAAAAAAACTTTTATTTGAACTGGAATTCGTAATTATATGCATATCAAAATTCATCAAGTATAGTCTGTACAGTTCAATGTTCGGTAGACAGATAGACAGACAGAGAGACAGACAGACAGACAGAGAAATTTTCGCATTAGATAACCCCAAAACCACTTATCAGCTCTTGATAGAATTTACGTAGGACAACTTTAAATTTACAACCTACCTTTTAAAATATGACTTAGACTCAGTAGTCGAGTAACGAACGAACAAAAAACATACAGTCGAAGTTTTAAACTCCTGTTTGTCATTTTAAAATACAGGCATTGAACGTGCACTCATTTTTTAAAGTCGGTTAAAACACCTGTGTGCAATTTTAGTACAGTCGCAATTTTTACAAAAATAAAAAAAATCCTTTCAAAAAAAGTTAATTGAAAGTATTATAAGTAACGCCCATATCCCGAAGAGGTAGGCAGAGGCACAACCAGTAACTCCTAATAATTTTTAAAACAAGTACCTACCGGTTTTGACTGAATGCTACTTACAGATTAATGATTTATTTAGTTTAGAGGTTAGCAAACTAGCACTAGCCTCACCTGATGGTAAGACACATTCTTGGCCTTTAGACACCATAAATATTACAGGTTCATCGCTGTCATGATGCCGGGATGCTAGGTGTATTGTACAAGTCTTCCGGCCACCCTTACCTCCAGACCGGAATATTACAGTCATTATGGCGGCAGGAATAGGTAAGGCGATAGATCACCTAGCCGGGAAATTTATCTTGAGATAGCCGTGGTCTATTGACACCATTTAGGACAAATTTTGAATGTCTACTAGCTACTTTATTTCCAGGTAGGAACATGACACTGATATTATGGTGGCAGGAATAGTTAAGACGGCGGACTACCTGGGCTCACCTCTTTAGAGCTGCCTGGCAGAAAAGAAAATGATCCATGGATGGATCTACACGGAAGACTAAGACCAATACGGGAAATATTTCGCGCTGAACGGCTAGCTTCGATGATCAGCATGACCCTAAAATCATCCTAAATAGGTTGAACTTTCTGCTAAAAACTACCATTCTTAAATAAAACGGCTCGTTCCTTGAATGTAGAAACTAGGAGTAACTTTATCACACCTAGACAATCTCTCGTCAAAGTTAGAAGCCTGAAGTACATTTGGTTAACAAAATTCGTTAAATTTGTCTCTTACCGTTAGCACGAGTGTTGCATTAGGAAGCATGAAGCTTCCTTAATTGCATCACAGAAAATGTTAAAGCAAGTTTTGACGTTCATACTGCTAGTATTTGTAATAGTGCATTCCATTTTAAGTAAGCACAATTTACGAAAAGGGCGCTATTTCGAATAAAGAATAGCATGAGGTATTCTATGATAAATCCCAAATTCAGCGTGAGTTTCAAATGCAAAATCCTGAGCCCTTACCATGAGTTTACAACTTGTCAAGTTTACTATACTCGCTACCGTATCTGTAAATTATTTGTTTGAAAACTTTAAACAGCGCCTCTATTGGTAACTAAAAGAAACACATTTTTAGACCATTAGAAGTGTCATCGATTTCGACACATAACTTACCGAACGTATGCTATACCAACTCATGGTAAAGTCTCTGAACGCATTGAGACTAAGGTAAAAAGATTTTGTGAAGGAATGATTCTGATAAATGATCTCCTTTTAAAATCTCTATAAAAAATACATACATTGCTCTTCAGTTAGTCATGTTGTGTACATGGAAAGTACTACATAGGTACTGCCCACATTTTTCTTTTTGTATAAAAAAGATAGCATAGAAAAAGGTTGAGTAAATTATAATTTTAACGCAGTAAAACTGCAAGAAATCGACTTTAGAGTTGCAAGAGTTTTAAAATCGGTTCAAAAATGACGGAGAAATCGATTAACATACCTACATAAAAAAGGGTTACAAACCAGACATAACATGGCACATGTTTCTGATATTACTGGGTCGTCCTCGAACAAGTTTTTTCTTCATAGTCTAGAAATACAATTCGTTTAACAGTACTCGTAGAACAGCTGGGATAAACGTACACTAGACACTTGACGGACGGTCGACCCGCATTATACAGGAACTTTCAAAGGACTGGCCAAATTATAAATAAAAGAGGGTAAGGCCTTCAATTGTAATATATTTTAAATGTTTTTGCCAAATTGTAATATTTACGTTAATAAAAATGCCTCACTTGTTGTCACGCTATATCGTACCTGGTACAAGTTATTACGTCACCAGCCTGCGAATGCGACTTCAGTGGGAACAAGTTTTATGCATTGCTTAGGTACGTTAAAACCATGCATCTTGTATTTTGCGTCGGATAAAAATTAAGAATGTTTTTTTTATAGATCGAAAATGTTATCGACTCCGAACCGTTGTGCCCAGTTGGCGATAGGCTTGCCATTATCACATTGTAACCTGGTTGTTTGTGCCTATGCCTACCTCTTTGAGGACGTGGACGTAAAAATACTTAATATTACATTATTATTACAGCAATTAGATAACGTTGTAAAGTTTATGAAAGATTGTGCTTTATTAAGTGCTGTTTACTTACGACTTTGCCACCGTAGAAAAATCTATTTATTTTCATGCAAACTTTTATCCTCCACTAGGGACTATAGATTGTTATTTTTTTAAAGTAATCTATACTTTCACATTTAATAATTAAATATGTTAACTCAGAAACCATTAGTCCATTTGTCATCAAAATTATATGAGATAACTTCGCAATCTTTCCTAGAAAAAATAAATGTAAATCAAGTTAAATCGAATTTTAGTTTCAAATTAAATCAAACAAATGGCAAACTTTTAATAAAAACATATTTTCTTTGTGTCCATTCATAACCATATTCTGAGATAGGTAAACCCAAATTAAAAATTAAAAAAAAAGTATTTTCACGCCCATATCCCTGAAGAGGTAGGCAGAGGCACAACCAGGGTACCCACGACTAGCCTAAGACACTAAGTCTTGAACTTGAAGCTCAAATGTAGGAAAAGATATTAAAAAACGTAAAACGAACGAGACGGTTTAAAGCTCAAATTTACGGAAAGGGATTAAAAAACGTGAAATGACCGAGACGGTTTGAAGCTCAAATTTACGGTAAGGGATTAAGTAACGTAGAATGACCGAAACGGTTTGAAGCTCAAACGAGATGTTTTGTAGGTCAAATTTACGGGAAGGGATTAAAAAACGTAAAATTACCGAGACGGTTTAAGGCTCAAATTTACGGAAAGGGGTTAAAAAATGTGAAATGAACGAGACGGTTTAAAGCTCAAATTTAGCGAAAGGGATTACATATAATTTTAAATTTTATTATCATCCTCCTTCTGTTTTACAACGCAATAAAAATCCAAAATTCGAGAACGGCTTAACCGATTAGGCTAACTTTGGTTTTGAATTATTTGTTCAAGTCCAGGGAAGCTTTAAAACATAAGAAAAACAAGATCTTAATTGTTCCCATACAAACTGAAAGGATGAAGCTAAGTTCGCTGGCACAGCTAGTATATAAATAAACTAGCTGACCCAGCAAACTTCGTATCGCTTGATATTAATGCTTCGACAGTAGCGCAGTCTGTCGGATCCGATGTCAAACATTCCAAAATCAACAACGACTTATTATTAAAAAAATTAATTAAAAAAACATTTTTCAGGAGACCAAATTGTGAATCTAAACCATTCTCGAATTCCCTTGAAAACTTTCATCAACATCGGTCCAGCCGTCTAGAAGGAGTTCAGTGACATATACACTCACAGAAGAATTATATATATAAAGATATTCTCTAGTTATATATATACAGATAACGTTTCGTTTACGAATATTTTACGGACACTTTTATTAAACCTTTACTTGGCACTTGATAGACGGGTCCGATCACAGACTATATTAGGTTTGTAGACGACGCACTCTCACTAAATTACATTCAACGCGGATGCATGCCTTTCCGTCTACCTTCCGTCATTGAGGCCATAAATTGTGGCAACCACAACGAGCAGCAACGTTTAAAGTGTCACAAAAACGGATTTTAACAACACTTACAAATAAAATAAAGAACAATTTTCTTAGAAATGAAATAAGTCGTTTGGGATTTATTTATATCGTCATACTATCATACTAATAATATAAAGAGGAAAACTTTGTTTGTTTGTTTGTTTGTAATGAATAGGCTCAAAAACTACGAGACCGATTTTAAAAATTCTTTCGCCATTTGAAAGCTACATTATCCACGAGTGACATAGGCTTTGTTTCATCCAAATCGGTGTAGTAGAAGCCAGGTTACGCAGGCGAAGCTGCGTGAAACTGCTAGTGTGTGATATAGAAGTAAGTGAATTCATTGTTTTTGTTTTTAATATGATATTGGAAGGCAAACAAACAGACGCATTTTCTGATTATAATAAATTTACGTCGGCTAGAGACACCAAAGGTGGTAATGGTGCGCTGCCAATATGGGGCCGGTTCTTAGAGCTCCAGCTAAAGTAAGTTTACTGGCTACCTTATCCTACCAACCGGAACACGTCAACGGCAAGCACTGACGTTATTGCAGCAGGAATAGGCCAATACCGATCCAATACCAAGACCAACTTTTACAAACTGCCTGGCAGGAAGGCAGATGGTCTATTCTGCAAAGGAGCCCGGACCAACACGGAGAAAATTGTATTGGTATAACTGATTCTAATCTAAAACGTACTTTGTCTATAGAATATATATCAATTAATGTTCATTTGGATTTAAACAAAGAATATTTTTTCCCGTGTTGGTGCAGTGACCTTTTACTTCCGCAGGGGGAGGTATGGAATCCACAGTCTTATGTATTCCTGCCGTCGCGTCGTAATGACAGTGTTATATTGCAGTCACAGCCACAGGGTAAGGTAGCTGGTAGACATGCACAATAGGCCTAACAATTTCAGAAGTCAGATTTTACTTTTTCTGCAATTTAATTGTTTACCATTTGCCATTGTTATTCATTTGTGACTTTGTTTCGAAAACTGCAAACAGACCTCTTCAACTTCAACCCTAAATAAGTAGACTTCTGGTGCCATCAAGAGAAGAAATGGACATAGGTTTTTCGTAATTATTGAATTTTGGATTCACAACGAGTAAAATTAGTCAATTTTGGTGACATTTTGTACAGTTTTGTTCAGTGCAAGTCAATCGAATCAGAATCAGAATCAGAATCGAATCATCACGAACAAAGAAGTGTATCGTGTAATTCCTCGTTGCCGACAAATTTCATTAAATGAGCTTGAGTAATGAGGACATCGAATTACGCAAGACCCTGACATAACTAATTTTAAATTATTTGAACCTTGTGCTGCTTTAAAAAACCCTTTTTAAATAAGACTACTTCCTGATTGTTGTGATTGCCAAGAATTCTAAGTTTAATTATGGAATACCGGAGTGTGTCGTTTTTATTTGGGGATGGGACTGGATTTCCCAGTGGCCAAGTGGTGGAACGATAATATGAAAATGTTTAGACTTCGTTATGGGTTTTAAATTAGGTCTACTTTTATATCTCAAATAGATGGCAGCTCTCATATTTATCAGCGATGGGTTACTAGACTCAGACACGTAGATAACAATTAATCACTAATCACAGATAATATAATATCTATGATTGTTTCACAGGGGAAATTAAAGTCGGTATTTAAAAGTTTGACTGCACTTTAAAGACTGCTCTTAAATGATTATGTATTGTGGAATCAATTTGACCACCTTTACCTGACTTATTTCCAAAAAAAAGTATTATCAACATACATTCATAGTATAAGTCCATAACAAAGAAAATATACAGTTGAATTGAAAATCCCCTGATGATGCTTGTATAGCGAAACCGGTTGGCTAAATACTAAAAATAAAAAATAATAAAATATATTGTGGAAAGTACAAGTGTTTTTAAATAAATTACATTAAGAATGGAATTCCACCAAGCTCCGACGATAAGAAGTATAGAATCTATGAAAATCCCTTATTTATAATTACAAAGACGTAAGCAATTATTTTTGAATGAATAATTCGTACATATGAATATGTATATTATATACAAATAATGTGAAATCAGATTCAGAGCAGAGAGAGTAATTTCAATACGTTCTCTTTTGATCTACAAACGAGAATCGAGTCTATAAGCAAAAGCTTCAATATTGTGTACATATAATAAAGCATTATAAGGTACTGTACATTAAAGATATTTTCGGTAAAGTAATCGAGATTGGTTTCTAAGACCAGTGGCGGCGTTAAGCATGGTTGGACGGCCGCCCAGGCGCCAGTTGCAAGAGCACCTATGCGCTCGTTGATAGGCGCTCGTTGGGCGATCTCACTATTACTTGTAAAATCCCTAAATTTATCAATTGATAGTCAAATATTTCTGGCCGAATCAGGAAAAACACTAACGTTCAATGTATGTATAGTACAAGATGTATTTTGATCCATACCATTAAGTTGCATTACTAACTAACTTAGCGATAAGACCGCCTTGAGTATTTCCCCGTTGTAGTTTTTTCCCCGTGTAAGACTCGACTCCTTTGCAGAATAGACCATATGGATTCCTGATAGGCAGCTCGTAAAAGGCGAGCATTAGCTTGCCCTCACTAACACCGCGACATCTCACTTGGTGGTAGAGTTTTGCACTGACTCGCCCGGATTGGTTCCACCGCCTTATCTATGGCGTTAAGGTGCCATAACAGTAGTGCTTGCCCTTGCAATGTGGTAATGGTTAGCGACGAAATAGGAAAACATATGAGTTTACTAGTGTCTAAAAGCTTGGTTCAACCTATTTGGAATCATTGTACACCTGGACAAAATTATGTTGATATCCTTAAAAGAGCTCTAAATTACAAATTATTACATTACTAA
>NJDD01003128.1:59975-77280 GCA_002245505.1 Calephelis nemesis
GTAGAAGATACTCTCGTGATGGTAAGAGACATGTCTATCTTCTAAGTTCATTCATATATTTCTCCTTAGATACTGCTATATTTTCCTTATTGATCAAGGATAGCTTTGTGGAATAGACCATCGGCCTTCCTGTCTAGCAGCTTGTAAGAGACGAGCATAGATTACATGGACCATTACCAACAATCAGAAGAGTGGCCTGAACACTAGTTGCATTTTTTTATCTTTTTTTTTTCAGAATCGAATAAACGCATCGTCTCCATACTCGGCTTATTCGAGCTGTCAGTTGGAGAAGTTCCCCGAGCTGATGGAATGTCGGAGCTGGCTGCAGCGAGACTTGCCATCGAACATGTCAACAAGAGACAGCTTCTCCCTGGTTATAAGCTGCATCTTGTTACTAATGATACGAAGGTAAGATTTTCTTAATTGCTCGCTAGTTCGCTGATATCGCGTTCCAGGTGAGGGGGAGAAGGCAAAGTTAACGATAAACTTATATTCACAATGGACTCGATGGACTTGAATACTTAGCGTTAATAGTCAATAGCCTAAGTTGTTCTTACCGTCAGGAAAATCGTCAGTTTACTCGCCTATATAAATAAATATTAGTGGAAAAATTACACAAATTGAATTTAACCCAAAAAGAAGTAAATTATATGCTAATGTAACAGGTGTTCGTCAACAATACATATGAATACTATTACTTATAAAGCGCACAGTAGAACCTAGGGCTGCGAGGTCTCTATCAGTACTGCGGTTTGAGCATTTGTGTGTGTACATACATTTTTTTACTGCCCGACCAGAGGATCGAACCAGCTGGACACAGACGGGGAGCGGGGGAAAATCATTTGTTTGTGAGCTAGCAAGCGTTCTGCGTATCGCGTAGTTCAACATGTGCTGGTTTTTGTAGTAGAGTACAATCGCCTAAATTTCGATATTTAGTTTTAACCCCGACGCAAAACGAGGGGGGCATAAGTTTGACCCGTGTGTGGTAGGGGATGATTTTTGGAGTTTACTCCTTAAGAAACGATTTGAGTTATGAGGCCCGGTAGGGGAATTTTATGAGGAGTAAAATCAAGTGTAACACAAAAAGTTGAGGCGTTACGTAGAAAGAGACAAACATATATATCTGTAGGATTGAACGTGTAAAAAAATGAGATGGAATACATTATTTGCTTGTTTTTGCTGGAATTTCATGTAATTGGTTAATTCAACTGAATTAAGTGGATTAGATACTAAATATAAACTGAGATAGTTATCTAATCCACTTTTACATCAAACTATTCTACATTATTTTGATGTACTGAATCTTGTGCTATCATCTCCGTGGTCTAGCGGTCCGGCGTGGGAGTTGACTTCTTGAGGTCCCCGATTTGATTCCAGGGCAACAAAAAATAGAAACTATGTTTTCCAATTTCCTTTAAAAAAGTAACGTTGGCTGGGATTGGATATGTACCCAGTTGACGATAGGCTTGCCACCTACCACATGGTGTTACTTGGTGTCTTCGGCTAGTTGTGGGTGCCCTGGTTGTGCCTCTGCCTACCTTTTCGGGGGTATGGGCGTGAAGATTTTTTTAGGATTCGATTCTCGACGCTGTCAGGCATTTGTGTGATGAACATTTGCATATCTTAATTTCTAGATCTGAGTTTTATTTAATTTAATAGTAGTATCTGTTTAAGTATTTCTAAGTATTAGTAACGTTGACTAACACCCATAACACAAGCATATAATTTGCTTATTTTGGGACTTGACTTAATTTGCGTAGCTTGTTAAGGAATATTTATTCAATAATATCACTCAGATACCATGAAATCTTCAACTTTTGACATGACGATTATATGAGTAACTATACCGCTGCGTTTAGCAACCAACGTCAGAACGGACTAGAAGTTTGGCGCGACCTCTATCAAGCTACGTCGGGGTTTGATCCCCGTTAGAAACAAGCACTCACACATGGGTTCCGGTTTGACATGTTCTGGCTCGGAGGGTAATGTAGCCAGTAAACTTACTTTTGCTGTAGGCCTAAGATCTCGGCCTTAGGTTGGCAATGCACCGTTACCACATTTATCGACGTTAATTTCTTGCTATCAGGAAATCCGTCTGCTTGTTTGCCTTTCATTATCACAAAAAAACGCTATCATAACCTCTAGCGCCTCTATGTTCTAGCGGTCCGGGTGTAGGACTTGACTTCATGAGGTCCAGGGAAGGGCAATAAAGGGAAAATTTGGTTTTTCTAATGTCATAATAAAAATAAAGTCGCTCGGGATTGGATTCATGCCCGTTTGGCTATAGGGTTGCCACCTATCACATTATGGGACTTTGCGTCTTTTGCTAGTCGTGGGTGCCCTGGTTTTCCCTCTGCCTACCTCTTAGGGGATATGGGTGTGAAAATACCTAACTATCATTAGGTACTTATATTACGAATGTGTGTGTTTTATATCTATGTTACCTCTTCGTGTCAAAACAGTTGTACTTATTTCAATTAATTTGTCACGAAATAAATTTTTAACATTTTTTTATCTCGAAATTTTGCAAAATTACAAAAGCTGCGATGAAAATAAGGCTAAACGATTTTGATAAGGAAGATCCTTATCATTCCTTTTCCATCCTTATTATTTTTTATGTGGCTTGAATACGTGACATTCAGTCGCAATTAGATCAATGCTCAACCAACTAAGCCGTCACGTAGTTGAGCCATCCATATTTCCCTATTTTTGTTATTTATATAAAACTTTCGGTTTTCTGGAGCTTCACTTACATTTAATAGCAATAACATCCACTTTTCGGTGCCATAACTCTTTTACAACATAAATAACCTCAGTTACACCTTGTAACTAAATGTACCTTAACGCCCATATCCCCTAACAGGTAGACAGAGAGTCAACCAGGGCATCCAAAGACACTAAGTTCCATATTGTGATATGTGGTAAGCCCGAAGACAACTGGGCAATCAATCCCCGACAACGATATTTTTACCAGATAATTGAAAAAATACATTCTGTTTGCTTTGTTGTCCGACTCGGGAATCAAACCTAGACCGCAAGAGGTCAAGTTTAACCACTAGACAATAGAGGCCACATAACGACATGTTTACATCATCCGTCTCATTTATAAACACGGAATAAAGTTCGACAAGATTCAACCTCGTATTGTGGTCATTATTACATTTTGATACAGACTATGACATCGTCTTAATTTTATGAAAACTTTAGTTCATCTTTATTAATACGACGGACATAAGTTTCACTTCTAGAATAGCCTTGAAAAAGAGTAATAAATACACATAAAAAAATATTATTTAAAACTAGTATCTTCACGACCACATCCCCGAAGAGGTAGGCAGAGGCACAACCAGGGCACCCACGACTGGCCGAAGATACTAAGTCCCACAATGTGATAGGTGGCAAGCCTATCGCCAACCGGGCCCCACATTTCCAATCCCGAGCAACATTTTGTTATTAGAAAATTGGAGAAATCCTGTTTTTTTTTAGTTGCCCGACCTGGGACTCGACCCCGGGACCTCATACAGTCAAGTCTAACACCTGAACCGCTAGACCACAGAGGCGATTTTTTTTACTTTTTATTTAAAACTAACTGTCTATTTGAAGCCTAGATAGATATAGATATAAGGTTCGGATTTGATATCTGACAGAAGTAGCATTTATGTTGTGAATATATAAGTCTAACATTGCGATCTTTCATAAAGAAATATCCCTGAACAAGTTTACAAATTGAAGCTATCCCAAATAAGTCAAATTATATGCTTATTTTGAATGAAACGATTCTAAATTGAATTTGAAAACTAAATTGAAACTAAAACTAAAACTAAATTGAAAAAGATAAGCAATCGTACCCGGAACAGCAATCAGTTAAATATTTATCACACAAATACCTGCCCGCGCTCCTGGAATCGAACTTGAGTCTAGTGTTTGGTCGGTAAAGTAAGACATGAACCCTACCTCCTCGATCAACGAGGCCATCAGCAAATTTTTGAAGTGAAAACTTCTTTAGCGGCGTTCCGCACTTTTTGTAGAATGGTTAAAAACTTCTAAACTCGCGTCAGGACACGTGGCCTAATCGCAAATTCGTGAGACGGATGGAGAGGAAACAGCTGGCGCGGTGTAGGAGATGAAGTATCCCCCTATCTTTCTACGCTCGGCGATAATGTATGCGCGGGCATACATTTTCGCGAATGTCCGTGTTGTCATGTTTGTGTACGATAGCGCAATAAATGAACATTGTATTCTACCACATAAGATAGTACTTTCATACAAATAATTAAAGCAGTTCGTGCAAAATTATTCCCTAACCATTCCAAAATATCAAAAATTCACAATATTAATATTTAAGTTTTCGCTTCTTCTGGCACTCCCGGAGTGCAGCCCGTTTTTTATTATCTTAAGAATTCATATAAATCGCAAAGATATATTTGTTTTATTTATTGCTGCCACGTATTTTCAGTGTGATCCTGGAGTGGGTGTGGATAGATTCTTCCACGCGCTGTATACCAAAAGGGAATCGAGACTAGTGATGCTGCTTGGAACCGCCTGCTCAGAAGTGACTGAGAGCATAGCCAAAGTTGTTCCATATTGGAATATTGTTCAGGTAAGTCTATCAAGTATTTCAACGATATCTCTCTTGGGCTCCCCTACTACATGTTATAGTGTCACAATGTTGTTTGTTGCAACAAATCGCCAGTGATGCTACCGACTCACCTTTTTTATGATATTGGAAGGAAAACAAACAGGCGGATTTCCTGCTGCATTAATTGCTTATTACTTTTCTAACAAACTATAGTTAAGCTTAGAAAAGCTATAATTAAAGCTATATGTAGTTATAGCTTTGTCACTTTCTCCTGTAGATATCAGGAGAGCTCTAAATATCAATATTTTCAGAAATATGTTAAGGCTTCACGTTATGTTTATTGTAATTTGAGTTACATTTAACTTTCCCTTTTTGTTTTTACGACAATTATCTCAATTAAAATCCATTGCGCAGTATCTTGACAAACCTTGCTCCAGACCCTAGGGTTGCCTTAAAGTGATCGCTGATTGGCGAAAAAATATTTTTTTTTGTTTTTCCTAGTTTCGTCGCTGTTGAACGGTATAAAATTTTATGTCATTCTACCCATTCTAAGCTACCTTCCCATCAATTTTCAGCTATCGGTAAATCGGTTTAGCCGTCCTTGAGTAATAAATAGTGTAACTAACACTACTATCCTTTATGTATTACTAGCGGCCCGCCCCGGCTTTGCACTGGAAAAATATACATATAAACCATCTTCCTTAATCTCTTTATCTATTGAAAAAAACGCATCTAAATCCGTTGCGTAGTCAAAGGGACATAGGGACAGAGGAAACGACTTTTTTATACTAAGTAGTGATACAGATTTAACAAAACTCGTGGTCGCCCGTTGGTCGAAATTCGACCAAAATAAATTTTAATATCTTGTTAATGAGAACGCCATCTTCATTTCTCAAAACCAATTACTTTGTTTTCAAACTTTTTAGCCTTTTGACTTTCTTCTAGCCACATGACTTTTTTGCGCCATCTTTGGTCTTTTATCGTTATCATCAATATATTTGTTTGTGCGTGTCAAATGCATGGTAGTGTGGGTAATGTTTTATTTATTGATTTAAAGTACTTAATAAGCATTATTATTGAAAAATATTAGCGTTCTGCACTTCTCCTACACATAAACTATAAGTAAGTGTGCCAAATTTTATGCTCCTGCATCCCCGCAAAGTTCTGGCATCACGTATTAACATATACTTAGATTTTTAATTATCCGTTTACTTGTTCTTATGACAACTCTTGTTGCTTAGCGGCCAATATTAATAATCAATCCTAATCCAAAACTTGTTGTCCAAGATTAATATTTTGATCAATTTTTATGTTATCACTTGCCAATAACATATCTGTGGATAGGATAAATATGACAATTAGGTATAGGATATGCCGGCGGATACGCAGCCACCTAGATTGTTTGAAATTCATCTTAAGAGATACATTATTAACATTGGCCGTAAATGAGCTTAATGAGCTTTAATCGTCCCTCGCTGGTAGGTGGTGGGGTTTACTATGCTGCAGAACTAGCACCCCTTCCGCCTCATTAATAAACATAGACTAAGGTAGGAGTAAAGTTTTGCTAATATAATAATCTGGATTCCATTGTAATAAAATATATAATACTAGGTTGAACCATGGTGTACCTTACTACATGTCTATTAATAAGACAGCTTATTAAAAACACGGACTAAGGTAGGAATAAAATTAAGTTGTTTAAACTTTGGAACTTTGACCGCCTTGTTGGTCGAGTGGCTAGCGTACACGCCTAACTACATCAACCAACCGCGAGGATCAGATTCGATTCCCGACGGGGGCAGGCATTTGTGTAAACATTTATATGTCTGCATTTTGGCTCTGGGTGTTTATTAAATCTATTCTGGTATGTATTTAAGTATTTGCTTACTTTGGGGTAAGATTCAATTTGTGTAATTTGTACAGGAATGTTTAATATTTATTTATTACTTTACTCTGAGTTTATTAATAAGACGATTTAATTTTTCATTAAATTTCAAATTGCAATTACTCCAAATTAATAATATCTGATTAAAGAAACCTACAATGGATACTATATATTAATTACAGTAGAAGTATTATGCGCTCTTTCGGTGATACATACACGATGTATGGTTTCTGTGTTACTGTTACCTACTATATGTATGTATATATGTATGTACATATACATACACATACTCGTTTTCTTCCAATAGACAATCAAAAAGATATAAAAAAAAACAGTAGCAGTCGTGGGACTGCCGATAGAAGTGAAAACGGAACTATTCAGTTGAGAGTAATTAAAACTATATGCAAGAGTTATATGATTTTTTTTATGTTTTATTTATTAGTTACATATTATGATGGGTTAACCAAATCATGAACAAAATATAAATACAAAGTGGTTGAAAAAATAATTAGTATACAATTATCTTGTCAGTTAGAAATAGTCGATGTATTAGTGTATACGTGTACACAGGCTACTGCGCGTGCGCTAGTCTGGCTCTCCATAGCTATAGATATACTATTATCATTAGCATGTCGGTGACGCGAACCGAGGATTTTACCCTCTACCAAAACGCTCCACGCGCCTAAAGAAGTTTTCACTTCAATAAATATTAAAAAACGTTTTTGAATGTCTTCACGCTCATATCACCGTAATTCAACCACGTGGGGAGAGGCATAACCAGGAAACCCACGACTAGCCGGACACTAAGTCCCACAACGTGATAGGTGGGAAGCTTATCACCAACCGGACACTTATTAAATCCCGAGCAACGTTATATTTATTAGAAAACTAGCTGTCCCGGTGAACTTCGTTGCACCCGTTCAGTACAGAAATTAATATAGTATTATTTTTCCCATTTTCCCAGCAACTTTCCCAGTTTTTCTTCATAAGAACCTTGTCCTGGCAATAATTGACATAACACAAAAAGAATTAGCCGAATCGGTTTAGTAGTTCGGAAGTTATGCGCTTACCAACACATTTAGCCATTCATTTTTATATTATAGATTAGAAAATTAAAAATACACATGATCTATTTTTTTTTGTTGCCTGGAGCGGGGATTGTACCCAGGACCTCCAGAATTCACATCCAATAACGGACCGCTAGTTTAAAGAGGCGTCCTCTGAATAAATAAATATTCAGTATTTAAATTTCTTAGTAGCTTCGAGTTCCCACTGACTTGTATTAGTTCTTTTGAAGTATTCAACCTGTATTTCTTCCAGAATATAACCGCTTTTAGAATATTTTAAGATAATACCGAATATCTTGAAAGCAAATACTGTTTAAGCTTTTGAAATGGAAAATAAACACATTATGTTTCATCCAACAAAGGTTTTGTGTTTCGTGTATGTCTTTGTACGATGAATCACACAATGGTGGTAATTTTGTTGCGCACACACTAAAGTAATTTTAAGTTATCGCTATCTTCTTTTAACGAAAGTAATAAAAAGAGATAAAAAACATTTAGCGCTGTCAGATCAGTCTGTACATACGATTTCTAGAGACATTTAATCTATCACTCGAAAAACGTTGATAAAAAATATCACAATTTGACATGTCTAAAATGTTCCATCTCTTTTGTTTTTGTGTTATATGAAAAAGATAGCATGCGTCTAAAAAATTTAGTTCACCGCCAAATTTTAATTGGAGTGATGAAACTATGATCGCAGTATTGTAATCCGAGTGTTCCTATATATTAGTAACTAAATAATCCTAAAATTTATAATGCGTCGCCTATTATGCGTTGTTACTGCTCCTGTATTTTTCTTTTTGTATACATTAAAGTAATTAATAAATAAATGTAATAAAAATATATATTATTTGGTGTCGTAGGACACCAGGAATAAATGAAGTTCCTTCGAATAATGTAGAATCGAGATGTGGACTCGAATTCGTAAGTATATACTATGCATTGGTGGGGTGGAGTTAGGGAGATAGAGAAAGGTGTTATACACTACTCGCTTGTGTATACGACTGTCGCGCCTGCGCACGTCACGTCATTTAACGGTTTCATTCCACGGTTTTTTCTTATGGTTTTTACTATCACATTTTTTCAGTTTGGTCGCGCAGCAAAATCCCTATCTCCTGTTAGCCTACCGTAAGTAACTTCGTTCCAATAAATGTTTGATAATCCCGACAAAACCTATAAGTAATGAAGATAAGAACCATATCCTTCACTTCAGCTTTTTCATTCAGTTAATGATTAATAAATCTCAATCTCGAGTTTGCAACGCATCATAAGCACCTTTTATGTACATAGAGGTATTTCTTACCATCATGAAGTTAGAGTGATTCTTTGCCCTGGAATAGTATAACATGATATAAAAAGTTGGGTTTTTAGGGTTCCTTAGCTGAGTGACAAAATGCGAACACTTTTCTTTAGTTTTTCGCATTTATCATCTACCCATTTAAGTAACATCAAATTACTGGCCTTAACAAAATAAGGCTCAAGTCATATCAACCAATATATCCGCCAAAGAAAGTCATGACTTTCTTTTTAAGACCATGGTCTTATCATATCATTATTAAACATAAACTGACACATAAAAAAATAAATAAAAATAAAGGGAACTTACATTTAAACGTAAAGAGGCGACGAGGCTTTCTTGGACGAATAAAAAAAATCACAGCAACGTTGCATTTGGTATGAATTTCATACGGTAGATCTCCACAACCTTACAGCATGAACTGTGAATTAGAGAGAATATACACCAGAGAACGGATATATGTATGACAATGCGAATCATGGGAATGTCAGAAATTAAATGAATTACGAATGTATTTAGGAGTAAAAAATATGCTCACGCCCATATCCCGGAGGCAGATGAACAACCAGGGCAGCCACGACTAGCCGACGACACTAAGTCCCACAATGTCATAGGTGGCAAGCCTGTAGCCAACCGGTCACATATCTAATCCCGGGCAACGTTATTTTATATTAGATTCACATCACATTTAAACGCAGTGAAACTGCAAAAAACCAACATCAATTTTGGAACATATGTGGTTTTCTCATGAATGCTAATGTATTCCAGGACCAAATTATAATGTTACCACCGCGGGAGTATAGGCTTTCAATTAAAAAAAACAATTTTGAAAATCCGTCCACTAACACCGGAATAATCGAGTATCACACATACAAAAAAAACATACGGGTCGAATTAGGACCTCCTCCTTTTTTCGTCGGTTGAAAATTGAAAATATTCACCTTTTTTGTTGCCCGACCCGGATATCGAACCCTGGACGTCAAGAAGTCAAGTCCGACGCCAGACCGCTAGACCAAGGAGAAGAAAATTGGTTAAATGGAATTTTGAAAAACAAAGTATCTTGTCTGTCTACGTTATTTTAATGGAAGCTATTTATGCTTAGCCCTAAAACTAGAAATATAGAAGAAAAAAAAATTGTGTGTGTACTTATGTACACGCGTTAAAAGTTATACTTCTTTGGCGTAATAAGATAAAATCTTTTTAAAAATTTTATCTTTTGCCTTATTTTACATTTGTAGACAAAATGACACTAACCATAAAAATAAAGAAATATTATGAATACAGGTGTCAGTTCTCACGCAAACATACGTAGATGTCCTTACTTTTACTTTGTTGGTACTTTTTTTTTAAAACTAAAATGTTATATATAGCTAACTTCATCATGTCGGTTTTTCGTGACGGTGTGCGCGCGCATCGTGAAAAATTTACCCTCATCACTTTTTTCTAACGCGCCAAAAGAAGTATAACTTCAATAAAGCCAAAAACTATTTTTACATGGAATCTCGAATATATGGCTCTCAGCTGGCTCTATGTTGGTGGAAAATCAAATAACGATTTTACTCTCCTACGCTACATCTTTCAATATCAGCCGACGACCTTTCAACATAGAATTAGCCGACTCTTTTTTCGATTGAAAATAGCCTAAAAATTTTCAACGGCTACACAAGTAAGAAACTAATAATCTTTATAATATATATTATATAATTCTTGTGTTCGTGTGTTTGTCACTGAAATCCTTCTAGATGACTGGACCGATGTTGATGAAACTTTTTATGTGTGTTCAAAAGAATTCAAAAATGGTTTCAATTCAATTCAATTTGGCCTCCTGGAAAATCTTTTTTTAGTTATTTTTTAATAATATTATTTTGTTGATTTTGGAATGTTTCACATTGGATCCGACAGACTGCGCTACTGTGGAAGCATTTATGACAAGCGATACGAAGTTCGCTGGGTCAGCTAGTTACCTTATAAAGTAATTATAGCTTCTACAGTCTAGAGTCTATATACTCCGCGAGAAAAACACTTCAAATGTTATAATATGACATATTTTACAAGATTTTGTTAACCTTTCTGTATTATATTTTCTGTAATAATGCGTAAATTTTTACAATTCAATTTTAAAGCTGTGCTCAATCGCCCCCCTCCCCGTGATGGTCCGGGCTCCTTTGCAGAATAAACCATCTGTCTTCCTGCCAGGCAGCTCGTAAAAGTCGAGCATAGGCTTACCGTCACTAACAAAGTGACATCCTATTAGGTGGTAGAGTTTCGCAGCGACTCACCCGGATTGGTACCACCGCCATACCTATTCCTGCCTCCATAACGTCATGACGTATTCCGGTTTGGAGGGTAAGGTAGCCGGTAATCTTACTTTTGCTCAAGGCCTAACATCCCGGCCTCAGGTTGGCAACGCATCATTATCACCTTTGGTGTCTCTAGGCGGCGTGAATTTCTTACCATTAGGAAATCCGTCTGCTTGTTTGCCTTACAATATCATGAAAAAAAATCGTTTGAGTATGTTTTTGGCACACACACATAAGTTACAATAACAGTAAATATTCTAGTATAGTGGAGCTGACATGATGATGATGAAAGTGAAAGGTACTAAAAATAATATAATGTATAATAATATACTAAAAAAATACTACACATAAAAAAACACCGATTCCTCCGTGGTTTCGAAATTTATTTACGTAATTCTTTTTTTCTTTGATGCAAAATAGTTTCAAATCAGTCCCATAAAAAATGATTCTGGTAGGCCCATTAGTTTTTATTTTATGAGCATTTTTTATCAATTTTCACCTATCCTGATGTTTATTTTGATTAAATTTAATCATATCACCAATAAACTAAAAAGTGTTAAATAAAAGTAACAACGTAAATTAAAACCGACTTCAAAACTAAAAAGTAAAAAAATAAAGATTAATATTGATTATATACTACCTATTACTTATACATGCTATTAACTGATGGGTTTGAAGTCGGTGCCAATCCAATCTAATACATAATAATATAATTATTAGTTCAAGGCTTGGCATCGACCGCAAACCTATTGGTGAATGGCACATATAAATTTTAGGTAGTATGTAATTAATATTAAATCTTTATTATTTTATACTTTTGAAGTCGGTTTTAATTAACGTAGTTATTTTTATTTGGTAACTATTTATTTTCATTGCCTAAATATTAACCGCCTTGTTGGTCGCGAGGTTAGCGTACACGCCACCGAACAACAGCGAAGCTCCAATTTGATTCCCGACTGGGGCAGACATTTGTGAGATAAGCATTTAAATGTCTGTATTTCCCGGTCTAGTGTTCATTGCATTTATTCTACTATCTATTTAAGTATTTCTAAGTATTAGTATCATTGACTAACACCCTAACTAACACCTAACTAAATTATATTCTTCTGTAAAGTACAGAAGAATATAATTTGTATATATGGGTGTACATGGGTTGGATCAATTTGGGTAGTTTATAAATAGGTATAGGTCTATACCTATGTATAGGCAATAGGTATATTATTATTAAACCAAATCTCCTCCTTTGATAAGAGTCTTGTAATACCTTTCGTCTATTTACGGGCCGAGATTGTATTACAACTTTTCTGTAATAAAAAAGATAGTTCGAAGGAGTACAAATATAGTTTAATTAGAAAAGTGGATTACGAAGTAGGCTCAACTTTTAGTGGACAGGTTTTTGGGTCAACTCCATTTCCAGCATTTAATGGGTTGTTAACAAATCGTTTTCTATTATGTATTCCTTTCTCTGGTTTTATGTTTAATTCTTGGACTTAACGGTTTTTATACGACCCATTCAGTTCTAAGCCCCGATACATTCTTAAGGGTTCATGTATGCTACAATACATCAGCAGTATAATGTTTTTTTTCATACAAAGCAATCATGGATCTTGGTGACAAATATACGTAAGATTAACAATAATATGCTTTATAAGACTAGTGTTTCCAAAACACGATTCATTTCACTTTGCTCAATAGAAAAAAATCAAAAAGTTAACCCTTTTTTGAAAGCAAAACCCAACTGTCTACTTCAATTATTAAAATATCGGCACCAGATTTAACAAAAACATATATAAGTACTATACCTAAAAGATAAGTGTTTCAGTTTTTATACTTTTTCCAAATGACTTTAATAGTGTCTAAAATAGTGATTTGTCGCTTAAGACACTTACTTTAGAGCGCAATATTTCATAGTAATCATGGAACGGGGGAGTACGGCGATTGGCTCTTCTGGCTGACTAAGTATGGGGCCTTAAGATGAAGAAATATTAAACTTGTTTAAGTTAAATAGTGAACACTCGGGAAACGTGTTCAAATTAATAATTTTGCCCATTATAATAGTAATACGAATGTTGAAGTAAAGCAGAGGCACAACCAGGGCACCCATAACTTGCCGAAGACACTATGTCCCACAATGTGATAGGTTGCAAGCTTATCGCCAACCGGGCTCATAATCCAATCCCGAGCAACATTTTTTAATACGAATGTTGCACAGAAATGTGTGGCATTTGTACAAAATGACACCAAAATTGACTAATTTCACTCAACATAAACATGAAATTAAGTAAATACGAAAAAGCTAAGGACACAATTTATTCATAACACTTGTACTTTCCACAATATGTTTTTTAAATTTTATAATTTAGCCAACCGGTGTCACTATACAAGCATCACCAGGGCTAATTAACAACTCTTATAATATAACATATATAATGTAAGGGCTAATAATATAAAAATAAAAAAATACATTGTGGAAAGTACAAGTCTCGTGAATAAATTGTTTCAAGAATGGAATTCCACCAAGCACCGACGATAAGAATTATATAAACTAACTACGGACACCTTTGGTGTATTTAGGCGGCTTGAATCTCTTCCCATCAGGTAGTCCATTTGCTTGTTTGCCGTCCAATATAGAAAAAAACGTTTTTCTCAATGTGTCAAAACTTTCGGCAACCTATTTGAAAAATTAGAATTTCACATTCAATGTTGTAGAATTTCAAGCATATCTAATGATTTCAAAAGCTTTTCCTAGTATAAAGTTTATTCAAACTTTGTGTGCTCCAGTGATACGAGGCTTCGTTGACATATTTTGTTCATTCGAAATATTAAGGAATATTTTCAGAGATTGATATATGGCTGAAAGCTCATTCAGCATTTTAAAATAGAAAATGTTTCCATATTTTCTATTTCTAAAGAGCCTTTTAGAGTTTCATTTTTAGCCAACGGAAAAACACCCTTCTTTTATAAGTGTGCGTGTGTGTATGTGTGTGCGTGTGTATGTATTAGTGTCCACGTGTGTGTGCGCGCGGTTGTGGCATTAATCAATAAAACTTTTGAGCGAATAGACCGATTTCGGTGATTTTTTTTTTGGAAGCCGACGTGGTCGAGATGATTCTTAGCTACATTACAAATACATTTTTACTGACTATTTTTCATTAACAAAATAACGAACTATTGAATTGATAGCCCCCTTCCATTTTTTTGTCAAAACTAGAGAATGAAGGAATGAACGAACTCTATTGTGCACAATCACACTTTCAAAATAGTACGAATAAACATTATCCTAAAATTAAAAATGTTCAATGAACTCCCAACGAAACTTATAGGTATGCAATGTAGTTTAGAACCATTTCGATAGCTTCAGGTTACAAACAATAAAAATCGCATCGAAAGCGGCCCATTCGTTAAAAACTTATGTATGAAACTTACTTATGAATATGACAACTGAAAAAAGTTTCAATGTAACAGCAAAATTCCCATCTAAAAAAAATTGACAGAAAAATACCCATTAATAAAACGACTACCCAGAAACAAACTCCATATAAACCATCTACTAAATAGTCCAAACAAAGCCTAAACATTTGGTTTGGATAGGTAAGCCCGTTCTTCTGTTATAAAATGACAACGAAAAGTGACATTGATTTTTATATATAGGTATAGATTTTCCGTCGGAGGTAAATAAAATAGCAATATAAAATATGAAGTATTAGTACATATTATTTTAATAATTTTGTATTATGAATTCAACAACTTAACTTTTCTTCTTGTACCTTGTTTTTGTAAGAGATTCTCATGAACTTTCACACTAATAAAATCTAAATTAGGTTCATGAACGTAACTTAAGTTTCTGATACGATAGACTTTCAAAGTGGAAAATTAGTTCAAACTTGGTAAGGATAATTCTTGACTTCGCATCACATCACTATAATTTTAAGAACAATAATCGATAAAAACCGGCCAAGGGCGAATCGGAATCGCGCACAAAGGGTTCCGCAGTCATCTATCTATTAAAACATACGTTTGTTGCATGGGAGCCCCCCTGTAATACTTACTTTATTGTTATTTAATTATTTATTTTGAAAGGTAATAAACAAGTAAATATTATATGAAATTTTGAGGCGTCTACCTGTTACCGTTTTTAATATTGAGCAAAAAAAAATACGAAACTACACGTTAATTGTATGGGGAACCCCATTTATTTTTATTTTTAGTATTTGTTGTTACAGAGGCAACGGAAAGATATTACTTGTGAAAATATCAGTTGTCTTGCTATCACGGTTTTTTGAGATGCAGCCTGGAGAAGACAGACTGACTGACAGCAGAGGCTTAATAATAGGGCCGGTTTACTAAGTAATTGGGTAAGGAATGTTAAAATTTAAAGTTTCTGTAATTTCCAAAATACAGTTTTTTAGTTAATTTATCATTTTCTTCCATTGGTGTTATTTCTGCTGTAAACCAACAAAAATATTTTAGATGTACGCTATTTTCATCAAATAAAACAAAAGAGATGGAACATTTTTGACATGTCAGATAAGTCCGGACATGTCAATTAATGTTTTTAATCAACATTTTTCGAGGAAAGATTAGAAAACTATAGAAATATCATTAAACTAAACTGATAACACTAAACCTGTTTTGTCTCTTTTTTATTAAGATGGTTTTAAAATGTATTTAGTGGGTGAGCAACAAATAGACTTTTTTTATGATATTGGCAGGCAAACAAGCAGACGGATTTCCTGATGATAAGAAATTCACGCCGTCTAGAGACATAAAAGGTGGTAATGGTGCGTTGCCAACCTGAGGCCGGGATGTTAGACTGAAGCAAAAGTAAGTTTACCGGTTACCTTATCAGTCGGTTCAGAGGGAACTAGAACACGTCAACGACAAGCACTAACGTTATGGCGGATAAGAAGTCTGAGAAAAGCGCCTTTTTTTAGTCCGTAAGGCTCGAAACTATTTACCTTTTACTAACAACATGTTTGCACTTTTATAAATAATTTTCTAGAGTTTTTTTAGAAGTCTCCAAGAAAAATACCGAATTTTAATTATCATGACATTTAAAATAATCAAACGAAATATCTGATATATCACAGGTGTGACAGACACACTCAGACAGACACGTAAAATTTTTAAGAACCCTCTTTCCATCGGGGGTTAGGTTACAAATGAGAGAACATCGGCATTTTATTCCATAAAAAGTCAAAAATGTCAAGTTAAAAAAAGCTTATTCTACAGAAGAGAGTAATTTTATTGCAACTTACTAATAATTAAAGATATCATTATTCACTACCTCGTTATCTTTATTACAACCTATTAAAAGCTTGAAAGAGGCGACCTAAAAAGTTATTCATTAAAAGTTAAGACGTGCAGTAGTTCGTGCGAAACTATATCGGAACTTCTTTGTACTGTCTCATTTCCGATGACAAAACTTCTAATGAAGTCTTTCTCAAAACGAATGTACCTACGAATTGAGTTTTATGTTTGAGCCTAATTTGGTATCGTTCTTTTTAAGGAGCTTTTATTAACTTTTTTAGTATCTATGTAATGGAATCTTAGAACTAGAAAAAAAAACAAAAAGTGTTTCTTTAGTGAGAAACACTTTTTATGTGATAACTATAAAAGTCCCGCATTGAATAAAAAACTTTACACATATGTTAAATGCCGAGGATCACACAAAACAGACGGTTTGCACTCCGGGAGAGTCCTTTTGCCGGCAGAAATGAAAACTTGAATATTAACGTTGTGCGTTTTTGATATTTTGGAATGGTTAGGGAATAATTTTGCACGAATTGCTTAACTATCAGTATGAAAGTACTATCATTTATGCACAAATAATATTTTCATAACACTAACCTGCATTTGGCGTAAAACAACTCGCTAAAGTCAGACCACGTGACGGCTAGGAGCGTCGTCATATTATCTGTATATCGAACATTGCTCGTCTACACATAAAGCTTATTTTCAAGATGGAACAAATAGAGCAATATCTGATGATATTATACGTATCTCCTATTATGTTATCTTGTGAGAATGTAATGGTAGGTATTCTATGTGAATCCTATACTCTTACGAGTATATATATATATATATGACGAATTAGGAACGTTCGTGGTGTTTTTAAAAAGTGTGACGTCATCATTGCTGACGCCACTGTTGTAGTTTCCATGATGATGACTCATT
>NJDD01003128.1:77884-88418 GCA_002245505.1 Calephelis nemesis
ATATATATATATATATAAACTTTCTTAGGGTATCACACTGTAACACTTCTCGTGGTTATTTGGTACCTTAATATAAGTACATCTGTAGCGAAGGTATTTTCAAGCTACGTAAAATTGTCTATGACAAAATTGTTAACTTAATTCTTAAAAAAAGTCCATAAAAAAGGGTTTCTTAGGGTAACCAACTAAAACACTCCTTTTTTTATTCGGTACCTCAATAATATAAATACATTTGTAGCAAAGGTATTTCCATAAACATGATATTGAACACATTATTCATCGCAAGTATTTATTTTGGCCAAAGTTGCCCTTGACATCTTTTCATTTCATTTCATTGAATATGTTCAATCTTGAGGAAGCTTACTCGTATCAGTTTAAAAAACTTACTATGAAGTAATGAAGGTACTTGCGCTAGTGTGATGTTAGATAAATCTGAGTGTCTGCACACAGGAAAGTGTCACTTAGAATATTTTACATTATAGTGTGTTGCCCGCGGCGTTGCCCACTTGCCCACAGGAACATTATTCGGGATAAAAACTATCCTAGATACATAATCTAAGTTCCCCTTTATGTGTGCCAAACTTCGTGCAAATCAGTTTAGCAGTTTTTACGTGAAGGAGTTTCAAACAAACATGCAAACTTTCACATTTATCATATTAGTCATCATCATCATCATTTCAGCCATAGGACGTCCACTGCTGAACATAGGCCTTCCCCGTTGACTTCCACGTCGACCGGATGAAAGCGGCCTGCATCCAGCGAGACCCCGCGACCCTCATAAGGTCGTCTGTCCATCTCGTGGGATCATCATATTAGTATTCTTCACATTTATTTTGATATCGACATACTCAAGTATTTCTATATATTAATATCGTGTGCCGTGTTTTAATAAATTATATGTTACGTAGAAAATTACGTAGAAATACTTGAGTATATACCAAAATAGGTAAGTTAAAACATGAGCACCCAGACCCGGAATCGAAGACGTCTAAATGTTTATCATACAACGCCCCGTCGGAAATCGAACCCGAGCCTCGCAGTTATTCGGTGTAGTTGTGCGTGTACGCTAGCCACTGGACCTACAATGCGGTCAAAATTGAGAAGGTTTTTATTTTTTATTTAAACTTAAGAATAATTAGCTCGACATTTTTATTCACTATTTTACTGGGATAATTGTTAAAATATAGCAACAGAAAGGATATAAACAAATTTTATTTATAGATCTTTATTTCACGTAAACCTACAAAAGGCACCTGTGACCCGTCAATACAGTAATAAATCAAATAAATTTACGAACACATACCAACTTTTAGTGAGTTAATTTTCCTCAGTTTTTCTATTTCATAAGATCAGAAGATGGACAAATTAGTTTCTTAGTGTATCGATCATTATTAAAATCATAATTTAAATATGTTATGTTCATCACACAAATACCAGCCCCCGTCGAGACTCGAGCATTGAACCCAACCTTGCCGTTGGATGGACGTGTCTTATTGTGGATATCCAATAAAAATACTGTATTAATGGTTTCTGTAGAAATTCATCCAAGATGTTAAGTTTAAAATATATTACAGGTATCATTCGGGTCCACGTCGCCGGCACTTAGTGATCGGTCGGAGTTCCCACTCTTTTGTCGGACGGTAGCACCAGATTCTTCTCACAATCCGGCAAGGATTGCTTTTATACGGTAAGTTTTTAAGGGTTCATCCGTCTATGTAAAGAATGGTTTGTGCTTTGTATATATTAAGATAGCAGCCATGGTTTTTTTGGTGGTAGAAGACTACTGAATTTTTAGACCAAAAGCGCTACAGATTTCGATACGTAAATTACTGAACGTAATCTATACCAACTAATGGTAAAGGCCATGTGACACAATTATAGTTATCTATGTACGCCATAGATGTAAAAAGCTCGCTTTTACCATAGAAATAGAAATATACTTAGAGTTTTTACCCTCGCTCGCGGCGGTTGCGGGTCCCTAGGTTCTATAGAATATAGATTTTTTATATGTAAAACGTAAGAGCACATTTCACGACGTGTTTTACAAGTACAGCACCCGCAGTTGTTTGCGGTTATGCTACAACTACCTATACATATATATTCTTATTTATGGATACAACATCGGTATCATAGGTACTGTGCCAGTCTGACAGCGAGTTTTTGGCGCCATCTAGAGAGATGGTCGCAGTTTTTTTGGTAATGATCGAATTTTGAGTACGTATTGAGCAAAATGATAGCATTGTGTATATTTTTGTCTAGTTAAAGTGCAAAATGAATAAATGAATACTCATTTAAAAATTAGTGTATCGTTCATTTCTTTGTCCCCCCAAATTTCACGTCAGGTTAAGAAAGGAGACCACCGCTTTTCTTGAAAACCTTACATTCCTTTTATGACGATTTATAAAATAATACGTCCTGATTGACTGATTCAACACCGACGAGCAATAACCATTAAAATTACTGCCATATAATTTGGTGAGTCTTATTGAGTATAAGGACGGAATTTTTTAAAATCCATTCCTAAGCGGTTGAAATAGGGATTGAAAGTTTGTATGGAAGACCGTAATATTTTACGTTTGAAACATGAAATTTTATTTTGGGCTACTTTTTAAATACGAGTAGATACATATTTAAGCATTTCTAGAAATTCCACCCCTAGGGGGCTGAAATAGGGGTTAAAAGTTTGTATGATAGTCATTATTAATGTGGTAAACAAAGAAGTCTTCAATTAAAATAATATTTTAAATTAATCACTCAACATATTAACTACCTCGCCAGCAAAGCCGTGGGTAACAACCAGTTTCGAATAATTTAAGATCGATGTCGCCAAACTGGGTAATTTAATGCAAACTTAAACTTGACTAATAGCAAAAAAAAATTAACAAAAAAAGTTTTTTTACCTTCTGTATCTGATTATGATTATGGTGTCTCTTTTTCCTAACCAGTAACTGGCCAAGTTATACAGCACTATCCCACCTTCAAATATCGCCTTACTAATTATCTAAGTCATATAAAACCTTTGTGGTCTAGTAAAGTGAAATTAAAAAATAAGTATTTTCAATTTTCTTATAAAAATAATATCTCTCGGGATTGGATATGTGCCCGGTTGGTGATAAGCTTGCCACATAACATTGTGGGATTTGGTGTCTTCGGTTAGTCGTTGATGCCCTGGTTATGCCTTTACCTCCTCCTTTGAGGATGTGGGCGTGAAGATACTTTTTTTTTGCTTTTATATAAAACTTGTTTTAACTCATTCGTTAATAAGAGTACGTTACTAAATTATAAAATGGTAATTTATCACGTCTCTTTTTTATCGGTTCTATTTTTTAGTTATTATTTGAAATATAAATCCCCTGTCACAAAGTGATTTATTTCGCGAACGAGGCTTTCATAAAACAATTTCTATTATTTATTGCTTGCTGCTATACACTTACTTCCTTTTTTCGTTGTAAAGTGCGCCCACCACATTCTCAAAGGTAAGTCAAAAAGACATTGGGATTGAAAGAAAGTGTCTATACCTACATTAAGACGTGATGTTCGGCATCAAATGTTTGGCTGTTACAAACTTCGGATAAAGGAGAAGTTATGTGTGTTGGAAGTGTATGTTCAACGCCTAAATTTTTTAATACTTGTTAATTTATTTCCTAGTAATTTGTACAGCAATGTAAAAAAATATTTTTAATTTAAAAGTGCGTTCTTCCGAGGTCATCTCAACGAGATCTGATTCTGAAATATAAAGATTTCACAGGCATCAATACGCGATGCCAAAACTTTGAACCCCTTTTTACGAAAATTGCGCGAACGCAGGAGCATAAAATTTGGCACACTTACAGTTTATGTGTAGGAGAAGTGCAGAACGCTCTTTTAATAGTAATGCTTATAAAGTACATTAAATCAACAAATAAAACATTACCCACACTACCATGAATTTGACACACTAAAACAAATATATTCCTGATAATGATAAAAGATCACAGATGGCGTACAATAAAATTTGGAAACAAAGTAGTTGGTCTTAAGAAATAAAGATGGCGTTCTTCATTAGATATTAAAATTTATTATGGTCGAATTTCGACCAACAGGCGACCACTACTTAGTGTAAGACTAAGAAAGGACAAGCGCCATCAGTTTTGATCATGTGGAAAATGAATAAGAAAGGGCATGTTCCATTAGTTCTGGTCATGTGGAAAATGAATGAGAAAGAGCATCCGATGGGCTCGATGATGTGGAAAGGATAGAAAATGAAATATTGACAAAACAGATGGGTATACAATCCGAAAGTGGACAGATTTTGATACCCGAGAAGACCAAGGTTGATATTTCACGACCAAATCACGTTTTATCACTTGGGTGATATCAAGAGTCTTGGAGTGGGAGAAGATCTGTTAAGATCGTGATACTTGGTAGTCGCAATTCTTTGCCTACCCCACAAGGAACTCGCCGTAATGAATGTTCTTTGTTACAGGCAATTTGGTTGGGATACAGTTACTGCATTTTCGCAAAACGAAGAAGTATACTCGTTGGCCGTTAACGAGCTGGTCACCCAGTTGGAGTCAGCCAACATCACTTGTGCAGCTTCCATCACTTTCGCCGAATCGGATTTCAAAGAACAGTTGCAACAATTGAAGGTATTTTTTTTAACCCTCGGCATGCCTGGTAGAAAAAAGTTACATGGCGTGCCTGGTGGGTCGGTGAGACCCTAAATTTTAAATATTTTTTTCTCCTACAAATTGATATCAATGTAGTATATTTTTGATTTTATAATAAAATTAAACATGTTTTTTAGGGTTTTAAATAAAATACGTGTTATAATTAATAATATTTTTAATAGAATTTTTAATTAAACTTTTACCTTGTTTTTTTAACGTATAATTAAACATCGTATGTTCATAAACATGCAAAATCAACTAAAACTTAAGAGATCGCAATCAGACTTTGGGGATCATAAGGCACATATGTTATCTTATATTCTAAGCTAAATTAATTAGTCTTCTTCACTCCCGACGTCATTTTCAGAAACATTGTTTTTGAAGCAATTTCCGCACTGAAAAATTGCATGATCTAGGCACACGTGGCTTTTGCACGTCTCACAGATGTATTGCGTCTTACGGTCTTTCTTCGATGGACAAACGTAACATCTACGCCTTACACCTGGAGCTGATTTATTCACCGGTGGACCTTCGTCGAGACCAATATGGTCAGCAATTCGTTTGCGGAGATCTGTGGAAAGCCGAGTATTTTTCTGTCTTGATTTTAGATGAGATTCTATCAATGCGATTCCCAGATCTTTGATAAAACTTCTGCGTTTGTTTTTGATATCAGGGAAGTTTAGCATTTGAATAATTTTTGCATTTATACCTGCAGAGTTCAGCAACCAGAAAAACAGAGTGAGCGGCCATCTTCTGGAGTTTCTTGATACATCATAAGATCTAATAAGCTTGTCAACGTTGTCAACACCACTTTTAGTTTTGTTATAGAACGTAATAACTACTGGTTTTTGCTTCTCGCCTGACTGCAGGTCGATTTCCATATCATGATGGAGAGATGACAGCAGGAACACCTTTTTTCTGGGTTTCGGGACGTATGATACTAAAGTCATATCTTTTTGAAATCCAAACTGTGATGAATACATTGTTGAATTTGTTTTGAATTTTTCAGGTATGCAAGTTTTGTTTGATTTCATTGTACCGACAGCGGTTAGCTTATGATGATTTAGCAAGTGTTCATATGTTGAATAGCTCGTAAACCAGTTGTCTATCGTGATATTTCTCCCTGACCCAGAAACAGGCGCAATGAGGCGATCGACTACATCGTGAGGCTTATTGCTGACCTTATAAGGTCCCTCTGGTTGCTCACCTAAATAAATCTCCAAATTCAGAGAGTAGAATGTTTTGGCATCTGCAAGCGCAAATATCTTTATTCCATATTTGGCTGGTTTATTTGGCAAATATTGGCGAAACTTGCAGCGACCACGGAAGGCTACAAGCTCTTCATCTAGAGTCAAATTTTCAAAGGGCGTGTAGTGTAGCTGGCATCTGCTGAGGAATTCTTCGAACAGTTTCCTGAACGGGGCTAGTCTGTCCTGTGACAGTCTTTCTTGACGTGTATCAACATCATCAAATCGCAAATGATTGACAATAAAAACGAATCTTCTCAAGCTCATTGTCATAGAAAAAATAGGAATACCAGTTCCATCATTACACCACAAGTCTTGTAAATTCTGCCTTGCAGGTTTATATAGTCCAGCAATGTAAATTAGACCAATGACAGCCTTCAGCTCATCCATCCCAACTTCTGCATAAGCATAGTCATTTGAAGTGGTCAAACCAAGTCTTGTTCTTTGGATTCTCACATTTGTATGAATAAGTATCTCCAGCAACATCGACTCGCCCACAAAAAGATTGAAACACTCTAAAGGAGTTTTTGCATCTCTCGATAAAACATTGACACCCGGTGTTCCAGTTACGATATTTTCACTACGTGTTCGAACGTTTGATCTAGCTGGAATTTTGTGGCACAAAGTTCCGTCTTTACCTTTGTACGTTCTTCCTGAGGGGCGCGAAGTTAACTCTGACAGTGGCACGTCCATTTCAGAATCTGACGAGTTTTCATCATCAACTGTTTGGAAGAGGTCTTCCTCTGAATCGATGGAGTCGGCTTCATGAGTTTCTTCTGTAACCTCATCAGACTCTTCGTCGCTGGAGTCGAATACAATATCATCTTCGGGAGAATCCTCCACCTCTTCGAGTAACAAACTAACGATGTACCTGTCCTGTAAGGACCTCTCCATTTTGAACTGTAAAGAATATGGTACGATAAAGTTGAATTCCAAACAAAATAAAGAACTTTATGAATAAAATACATCAAATTCGTAGAAATACAAATAGAAAAATTAATAATCTCGAGTATTATATATAAAATATATATTTATTTAAAATATTATGTTTATGATTAACAAATTAACGACACAAAACCACTAATAGCAACAAATGAATACTTACATTGAAACGTCACGCCGTATGCCTGGTGGGGTCTGCGAGACCCGAGCGCACTTTAGGCACGTCCTCTCACTACTGGAGCACGCTCCGTACTGAGGTAGCAGGCGGAGGGCGTCGGTTAGTTCAAGGTAAGCTAAGGTCAGCTACTGAGAGCGGTTGCACGCGAATTTAAAATTACAATGAATTATAACGGTTTAACGGCTGCGGTGGGTCTCACAGACCCAACCAGGCATGCCGAGGGTTAATAAACCAATTTTACGTCTCATCGCCTGTGTAGTCTTGCGGACTGGGATCTGACTTACGTTCTTAAGGTCCCGGATTCGTTGCCATTGGAAGTGTTTATTTTCAATTTTCTAATAGAAAATAACGTTGGCAGTGCACCACTGACTACTTCAGGGATATGGGCGTAAAGCTACTTTGTGGGACTTAATTAGGGTTTGCAAAAAAAAATGTGAAAAGATCCATGTAGCAAGAGCATCCATTAAGTTTTTTTTTATTTTTGTATGAAATCGTAAAGCGGTTTACGGAATACAACTCTACGAAGTCCTAATAGGAAGAAGCTGTGGCGTATGGACAGATAGGTCCGATGCCGGAGCCCGGATAGTAGACTAACCAGTAGACTTACGTTAAAGGCCTAACATGCCGCCGACAGGATAGCAATGCGGTTCAGCCCGTACAGATGTTATAGGTATAACATCTGTACGGGCTGAACCGTACATCTATCATATTATGCTTTAATTCATTGTAGTACCAGCAGATTATCGCTTCCCGGGTTACAACTGCGATCCTATCCATTTTCCATAGGTTAAAAAGCAGTTCGTAGTTGAGCTTCGTGCCGTGCGCACTCACATCAATATCAGACCATAATATGGATATGGACCATTACATATTATGTAATCAAATCGTATCAATTAGATATCAATTAATCATCTTTATCATTCAATGATAATTATCATTCAATGATAATTTCAGTTATTAGAATATATAGTTTTTTTTTATGATATTGGAAGGCAAACGAGCAGACGGATTTCCTGATGGTAAGAAATTCCCGTCGCCTAGAGACACCAAAGGTAGAAATAGTGCGTTGCCAACCTGAGGCCGGGATGTTAGGCCTCGAGCAAAAGTAAGTTTACCGGCTACCTTACCCTCTAAACTGGAACACGTCATAACGTTATGGCGGCAGGAATCCGGATGAGTCGCTGCAAAACTCTACCACCTAGTAATTAATTTAGTTAGGATTTATAGTTAATTTAGTTGAGATATATAGTTAATTTAGTTTAGAATAATTCGAGTGTGTGATATTACAATCACCAAATTTACAAACGCTCTTGTATATCATTTATCTTCCGGTTGATCTCATCATAATCATTAAAAGTCTGTAGAAAGTTAGTAAAAGCTCCAACAACATCTGCAATGTCAGTGACAGGCAGTTATCTCTTACCATCAGGAAGCTTGTTCACTGTCTCCTCACATAAAAATAATACCTGGTTCTATTTTACCCCTAATAAAACAAAATGGTAGAAGAAAACCATACAAATAGTAAACACGTCAGCGTAATAAAAGTTTTACTGTAGTGTTATTGAACGGCTATCAAACGGTTAGATATTGATACTTACAACTTGTTATTAAATGATTTTATAAGGGCTATAACCGGAGTTATGAATATGACGTTGAGGGAGGAAGTTGTCACACAAATTAAATTTAACTAGCATTTCCTTTGGGCTTTTCTCATTTAGCCGAACTTCCGCTTGCAATTTGCAAAACAGTTTGAAGTAGTGCACAAACTAGGTCTATTCTTTTATTTATTGAATTAAATAAAAAAAAATTTGCATTTAACTTTTTTTGAGAAACGCTGATGATGAATGCGATGATGCAGAGTTAAACTTTGTTCTGAAAAAGCTTGATTTGTCCAAAACCGATTCTTTTTTTAAAACGTACCATCGGTACTCGTATATTCGTATAAAGACATTGAATTTTCATTCATTTATAAATTTTCCTTTTTTGGAAAAACTGAGTTCATACCTAATTCAAAGGGTTTAATCCGATTAGACACATTTTTTTAACAGCAGCTAATGTAATCAATCATTTCCAGAGACGGGAACGTCAAAGTTTGGTTTTTTTTTTTTGTAAAAGTTTATGTTCTTTTTTTATGGAACCAAATTCATTTTATCGTGTTTTGGTTTCCATAGCTATTTATAGACTTTTGTGAACTACTTATTAGAATACGTAAAAAAATATAATTATTCGTTCTAAAAGGTTTAATTTTAGATATTCGTGAGGATTGGCATATTTAGAACACATAGAGTCTTATGTCTACTACTGTGAATAGCTCCAATAAATAAAAACTTGTAACAAAAGCATATTTTTTGTCAAAAACGTGTAATCGTATATATTTTTTTTATGACAAGGCAAACAAGTAGACGGATTTCCTGATGGTAAGAAATTCACGCCGCCTAGAAATACCAGAGATGATAATGGTGCGTTGTCAACATTGGGCCGAGTTGTTAGGCCTCGACCAAAAGTAAGTTTACAGGCTTCCCTATCCTTCGAACCGGGACACTTCAACGAGAAGCGCTGATATTGTGGCGTTAGAAATAGATAGTGGTACCAATCCGAGCGAGTCGCTGCGAAACTCTACCACCTAGTCAGGTGTCACGGTGTCAGTATCGGTAAGACTATGCTCGCCTTTTACGAGCTACCTAGCAGAGGCAGGCAGATGCTCTATTCTGCAAAAGAGCCCGGACCAGCACGATGAAAACAAAACGGATTTTTTTAATCAAAAACGTAGAATCGTATATTTTTTGGCAAAAACGTATAAATGTACGGTTTTGAGATTTGATAGAAAGTGATTATTCTGTACATTATTATTATTATACTAAATGCCAAAAGTTTTTATGCGGGTATCTGCAAACCTAGTTTGATGAATTTGACTTGGATTTCTAACTTTCTCAGAAAATGTCCCGAAATACTCGGCTGGTCGAAATTCACCACCTAGTCAGATGTCACGGTGTCAATGTCGGTAAGACTATGCTCGCTTTATACGAGCTACCTGGCACAGGAAGGTAGATAGAGTCGTACATTATTTGTCAAAAACGTATAGACGTATGGTTTGAGTTTTGTCAGAAAGTGATTCTTCTGTACTATCATTTTTCTGTATTATCATTTTTACTGTGCCAAGAGTTTTCATGCTTTGCAAACCTAGTTCGACAAATTTGACTTAGATTCCTAACTTTCTTAATAATTATAATAAATACCTCTGGACAAGTCACACAAATTGAATCTAACCCTAAAGTGAGAAAAATTGTATGCGTGTATTATGGGTGTTAGCCAACGATCCTAATACACAGAAATACTTAAATAGATACCTGAATAAATTTGATAAACACCCAGACCCGGAAATGCAGACATCTAAATGTTAACCACACAAATGCCTGCCCCCGTCGGGAATGGAACAAAGCCTCGCGGTTGATCGGTGTGGTTAGGCGTGTACGCTAACCACTCGACCAACGAGGCGGTCGACTTAGAAAGTGTCGCAA
>NJDD01003128.1:91032-121105 GCA_002245505.1 Calephelis nemesis
ATATATATATATAACATTTTAGTTTTTATGAAATACTAGCTGTCCCGGCGAACTTCGTTTCGCCCGTTCAGTATGAGAAATAATAAAATATTATTTTTCCCATTTTCCCTGCAACTTTCCCAGTTTTTCTTTTCGTAAGAACCTTCTCCTGATCATAAGTAATACAATAATAAAAAAGGTAGCTAAATCGGTCCAGCCGTTCGGAAGTTATGCGCTTACCAACAAATTTAGCGATTCATTTTTATATTATAAGATTAAATAAACTTTATTTAACTTAAAAATGCATTACAATAAAACTATTAATGTATTAAATACCTTTTTTCTATGATTAGTGTCATTTTGTCTACAAATGTAAAATAAGGAAAAAGATAAAATTTTTAAAAAGGTTTTTTTTATCTTATTACGCCGAAGAAGTATAACTTCTAACAAGTACACACACAATTTTTTTTCAACTTGCAATTATGAATGAATGAATGAATGAATACGCTTTATTATGCACCAAGATTTACAAAAAAATACACACTTTTCACTTATAATAATATTTGACTTAGGTGCACAAAGGCGGTCTTATCGCTTCAGAGCGATCTCTGCCAGACAACCTTATTTACAATTATATTTATTATATTTATCAATTATATTTATCCGGACAGAATTTTTGCAGTTCGGTATTAAAAGGCATGCTTAACCGATTTTTTTATAATATTGGAAAGCAAACTAGTGGCCAGATTTCCTGATTTAGTTTGTTTTTTGCATATACGCATATGTTTAATATAATGTCATAATGTAATTCAGCTGATATAGTGATAGTAATATCCTAAGGTCATAAAATTCCCAACATAATCCTATAGTATATGGGTTCGTTTGACACTTCTTAAACAGTAGTTACTACTTTACATCCGTATTCAAGGAGCTTACTTGGATAAGTAATAAAAAACGCTGCGGGAAGTGCGATATTTCGCTATGCGTTTCTTACGTCAAGCCATCCAATTCATGAACAATACTTAGTTCATTATCAGTTCTAAGTATATTGTTTATGAATTGGATGGCTCGACGTAAGAAACGCATAGCTAAATATCGTACTTAGCACAGAGTTTTTAATTACTTAGCCAAGTAGGCTTCTTAAATACGGGTGTTAGTCTGTCGCTTGGTATAGCCCTTACAAATAAAAGCTTGTAACAAAAACGTACATTTTAATAAAAACTTTTAAAAATAATTGCACTTATAAGGCGCTTTAACAAAATAAGGCGTAGCTGAGGACATTGACGTCTTATTTAGTTTAGTGTTGCCAGGAAAAAAAAGTTATTGTAAGACTAAAATTTCCTGCTGGTACATAGTGACATCTGTGATCTGATGATGTAGAGTTTCGCAGCGACTCGCCCGAATTATCTATTCCTGTTGCCACATCGTCAGTGCTTGCCGTTGACGTGTTCCGGTTCAGAGAATAAGGTAGCCGTTAACTTACTTTTGTTCGAGTCCTAACATCTTGGCCTCAGGTTGGCAAGGCATCTTTACTACCTTTGGTGTCTCTAGGTAGCGAAAACTTATTACCATCAGACATCATTCTGCCTGTTTGCCTTCCAATATCAAAAAAAAAATTTAGTAGACTCTCTCCTACTACTACTATCAGGAAATCCACCAGCAAACGCCTTCCATTCCCAAAATATGATGTTAATGGTATGTTTTTAAGTCAAAGGTTGATTTACGTATTATCACAAGCCGATCCGGCGTACTTCGTATCGCTTGACATTAAGAGCTACCGACAGTTTGTGTTTAAAAAACTAAAGTACTTTTTTTATTTTCCCTGCAAGTTTTCTAGTTTTTTCTTCCTAAGAACCATCTTCTGAAAATAAATGAAACAATAAAAATAATTTGCAAAATTTACGTATAATGTGATGACCAAGGGGAAAAGGGGTTCATTTTTATATATAAGATGGATCATAAACATTATAGAGCTTTTGACAAACCGTCTTTGACGTAAAGTCTGACAATGAAATATACGACTTGCTGGAAACGTATTACATAACTTGCCTGGGAAACAACGCAAGTCCAACCGAGTTTCCAGAAGTTAAACATGAAAGTTTTCCACTGGATAACATCTAATCCGGCCCCTTTACATTTTAATTGTTCCATCTTTCTAGTTACGTTTCTTTTAATTGCTCAGTGGGAGTAAAAATAATTTCAGGTTTTCAAAATTTATTATATTGTAACCAATTTTTTTTGTTTCATACAATTGCTGAAGTCCTAGGTTTGTCTCATTTTAGAAATAGTGAGAAACTAAATGTGCGTAACAACACACATTATTTTTGTAAATCAACATTTACAAAAATAATGTGTATTGCATGTCCATTCGTATATACAACCAAATTCCTGATAATCTTAAATCACTTCCATTAAGCAGATTTCGAAAAAAGGTATAGGTAGTTAGGAAAAAAGGTATACAAGTGTCCCTTTGTATGCTCAAATTTTTAAAACTGCGCTACAGATTTTGATGTTTTTTTCAATAGTGATAAAGTGATCAAAGAGGAAAGTTTTACATGTATATTTCATAACCGTATGAAGTTAGTTCGGGCCGCTAGTTATTCTATAAATGTAATTAAGCTGTATAAGAACCTTGGAATCACTACATAGTATAAAAAAAAGTCTTATTCTCTGTCCCTATGTCCCTTAGTACTATGCTTAAATCTTGCAAGCTATGCAACGGATTTTAATGCGGTTTTTTATTAATAGATGAAGTGTTTAAAGAGGGAGGTTTATATATATATTTTATACCCGTGCGAAGCCGGGGCGGGCCGCTAGTAATGTATAATACCGACATTTAAAAAAAAGATGGCGTCGGGCATTCTAAAAAATAAAAAGTGCAAAGGGATTGGATAAAATGGTAATAGGTTAGCCATCACATTGTATGACTTAATCTTTGGCTTTTTTTTTCTTTTTCCGTGCCAGGTTTTGTTTCTGGACCTTTAATAAAGACAGATACTTTTTCTACATTATCTATTCTTTCATTCTAGTTCTAACTTTTTTGCTTTTCGCAATGTCATGCTTTATACCTATATCTTATTTCATTCATACTTTCTTTCTTATATGGAGGACACTTACCTCACTAATCTACTTGTATTTCTTTATTTACTACGATTGTATGGGAAATGAATTATACACATTCTTTTATATTTTCTTAAGGGGCCATATACACTAAAATACGTCAGCAGTTTACTGTTTTTTTCATACAAAGCAATCATGGATCTTGCTGACAAAAATACACAAGATTAACATGAATATGCTTTACTAGACTAGTGTTTCCAAAACACGATTCAATTCACTGTGCTCGATAGAAAAAAATCAAAAAGTTAACCCTTTTTTGAAAGCTTTTGCTTTCTGTCTACTTCAATTGTGAAAATATCGACACCAGATTTAACATAAACATAGATAAGTACTACCTAAAAGATAAGTCTTTCAGTTTTTATACTTTTTTTTAAATTACTTTTATAGTGTCAAAAATAGTTATTTGTCGCTTAAAACGATAACTTTAGAGCGCCATTGTCCATAGTAATCATGGAAAGGGGAAGGGCGGTGATTGGCTCTTCTGGCTGACTGAGTATGGGGCCTTAAACACATATTTTCTTATTTGTGCCCTGGTTATATCCCTGCCTTCCTCTTTAGGGATATAAGCATAAAGATATTCAATTAAGACTATTTTTATTGGACTTGCCGACTAAAAATGGACAGAACAACACATTTTTACCATTTTTGAAATTTTTGTTTTTCTATTTTACAGTCGTGTTTTCGCCGTATGTTTAGTAATTAGATGGTAAATAAGAATCGCTGTTCTCTTCTTTTATTTAAGGTGAACACTTTCTACGTTTTATCACATGTATAGAATATTATATATATACATTAGGAGTATTTTCACGCCTATATCTCCAAAGAAGTAGACAGAGGCACAACCAGGATATCCACGACTAGCCAAAGACATTAAGTCCCACAATGTGGTAGAAGGCAAGTCTAACGCCAACCGGGCTCATATCCAACTCCGGGCAACGTTCAATTTGAAAATACACATTTTCAATTTTTTTTTGCCCGACTCGGTGCTCGAAACCGAGACCAAAAAAAGTCAAGTCCGACTCCGGAACGCTAGACTATATGCAATAGGAGACTAACTTAAAGATAAAATATAAACTTCAAAATAATTTGGAGTCGATTTTATTTATTCCCTTTTTTATTTTTATAGGGATACACCTACAGATTGTCCCGTAAATTTTGTCAAGTCGTAAGTATTGTGGTTCAGAAATTACAGACATGACTACTCTCAGTATAAATGCAATAACTATCATTACTTACTACCCGGAATGTTTTGCGACTTTTGGATATTATTATAAAACCTAACCGCCCTAAAGTGTCTGTCCATCAAAATTTTATTAAAGGCTTTACTATGCCTAAAGATCAGAGATAATAAAGGGCACTTAAGTCAAAAACACTACTTAAAGAAACGGAGGTTTGTGAAGGGAATCATTCATAAAAAAAACTTCGTTTTTCAGTCTTAACTAATATCAGTTACATAGGTATTAGTAACGTGGACATTTATTACACAGATATATAATAAAATTAAATAAATAAATATTCCTAGACAAATTACACAACAGTCCAAAGTAAGCAAATTATATGCTTGTGCTATGGGTGTTAGTTAAGGATACTTTTACATAGAAATACGTCAATAAATACCAGAATAAATTTAATAAACACCCAGACCCGGAAATGCTGACATCTAAATGTTCATCACATAAATGCCTGCCCCCGTCGGGAATTGAACCTGAGCCTCGCGGTTGGTCAGTGTAGTGTAGGCGTTAGCCACTCGACTGACGACGCTGTCAAATGAATGAATATGAATCAAAGATTTGAGTTAAAAGTTAAAAATACGAATCTGCAATGCCATAACTTTTTTGATATTTTTAATGTTATTTTTGTAGGAAGAAAGGTCATGATTCCAAAACGATGTCTTCATATATATAAATCTCCTGCCACGATGTTTGTCCGCGATGGACTCCTGAACTACTTAACCGATTTCAATGAAATTTGCACACCGTGTGCATTTTGATCCAACTTGAGATATAGGATAGCTTACATCTCAATTTTATGATTAAAAGTTACCATCCAAGCGAAGCCGGAACAGGCAGCTAGTTAAATATAAATTTGATCACGTTCGAAGGTTAATTCAACTACAGGTCGGATGTTGATAAAATTTATGATATCTCGGAATCATTAGTACCATTCGAAAAGAAAATTATCAAATCGCGAAGTGGCAATAATGAAATTAGAGTCAGATGTTTTCTGTTTTATTGCGCTTATTGCTTTAATATTTTAACATTGTAGCAAAAAGAAGCTAAATGTAAATACAGTTAATTTGTTACCTTTTTTTAATTTACGATATATTAATATAAACTAGTGGTCGCAGGTTGGTCGAAATTCGACCATAATAAATTTTAATATCTTGTTAATAAGAACGCTATCTTCCTTTCTCAAGACCAACTACTTTGTTTTCAAACCTTTTTAGTGCACCATCTGTGATCAATAATATCATCAATATATTTGTTTGTGTGTGTGTGTCAAATGCACGGTAGTGTGTGTAGGGGCTTTCGCAAGCTACCTACAGACTTTTGATGATGATAATTGATTTATTAGAAGAAATTAAATAAAAATACAAAATATCTTAAAACTTGAAAATAATGATTTAATTACGAACTGATATGGATAATATATAAAACTATGATTAAATTATATTAAAACTATTGATTATTATTATTATTATTAATGATTGATGATAGCACGCGATTGATTAAATTATTTGATTATTGATGGATTGATTATTTGATTGATGATTCGATTATGATATGATACTGAGTCCGCCTGACGCTAGAGTTTGATACGAACTGATGAAATTTTTGGTAATGATGTGAGTCGTGGCGTGCAGCCGCACAGTAAAAACCTGCTGAAGCTGCACTATGCTTGAGCATATGATAAATGTACGTGCTGAGCTCGTACAGTGTGAATAATGTTTTATTTATTGATTTAATGTACTTTATAAGCATTATTATTGAAAAATATTAGCGTTTTGCACTTCTCCAACACGTAAACTATGAGTGTGCCAAATTTTATGCTTCTGCGTCCGCGAAATTTTCGTGAAAAGGGGTGCAAAGTTTTGGCATCACGTATTAATATATAGATATGTAATGGAAACTTATATAATATTGCTGTAGTAAAGTTATCACACCCGAATAACCCTTTACAAGGGTTTTAGTTGTGGTCACAAATGTATGTAATATTTATTTTCTAAAACGTAAATAAATAATAATAACAACACATTATTTGATAAATGATAAGTAATTTCTTTTTAAAAGTGTGTTATGATTTAAGCAGTCCCAGATGGTACTTATTTCACTTTTTACAAAATTTTTATGATTTCAGAAATCAGACACAAGAATCATAATCGGAAGTTTTTCCCAGCAGATGATTCCAAAAATATTTTGCGAGGTGAGTCAATTTTATATTTATTTATATTCCAATTCAGTTTTTTTCGACTCAACTCAGTGTACATTACATTTCTTCTTTTTTCTTCTAACTCATTCAATAAAAGCTTTTTCATTTCTTCCTAACATACTCCTGTTTTGTTTTTAGGTTAATTTTCCCTTTTTTGGGACCGGCTAAGACCTTTAGGCCATGCTGCCACGTCTTCCGTAATAATTAATACTTATACAGTCATTAGTCACATGTCTTCCTTATCAATTAATTTTTATACCTACAGTCATTAGTCACTATTTACAAAGTCACACCAAGGTCTTGAGTAAAGCGGTGGTTTACACAAGCTCACTATGGAAGATTTGCCGGCAGCGAGGAAATTCACGATACACTAATTTCTTCATGATTATTTCATTTGTGCCCTTTCACCGAACAAAATTAAACTGATTCCCACCTAAATTAACTAATTTTACTCATAATTTACACTAAATTCAATAATTGTGAAAAAATTACGACCGTCTTCATTCACAATGGCGCCAAAACTCCTATTTTGCGGAAATTAGGTTATGTATTTAGAAGTTGCATATAGAGATTGCATAACGATGCTTTACTGGCTGTACGTAGAAGAAAAATATGTAAAAAATAAACAAATTTAAATAATTAAAACTTGTAACCAATATAACTCACTGTCGGTATTAGTATAAAAATTGGGTAGAGTACTTTTACCCAATTTTTAAGTTTATAAGGTAGTACAAAATATTAAATTATTTGGAAAAAAAATATATTGCTCGATTTAGACCAGCTCTTTATACAGGGTTACACCTAAAGCACCAGCCAAATTTTGAGAGAGAGTTCGGAATCGATAACACTTTCGATATATGAAGAGATTTAAGTCTTTTCATATATCGAAAGTACATTAAAAAAAACAATTTATAATTTTTATCCAATGCAACATACAAAATGTATGTAACGTAAACAAAGCATAAAACTGGTTCCCACCTAACGAGTCGCATTCAAAGGCTAGTGACGTCATATCTCATACATGATGCGATGTTCATTAGGTCTTAGTGCTTTTTTTATTATAATGGAAGGCAATCAAGCAGACGGATTTTCTGATGGTAAGAAAGTCACGCCACCAAAGGTGGCAATGGTGCGTTGCCTACCTTAGGCTGGGATAATAGGCCTCGAGCAAAAGTAAGTTTACCGGCTACCTTACCCTCCGAACTGGAATACATCAACGTCAAATATTGGACGTTATGGCGGCTGGAATAGGTAAGGCGGTGGTACCAATCCGGCGAGTCGCTGCGAAACTCTTCCTCCTAGTAGTATGTAACGGTGCTAGTGATGGCAAGTCTATGCTCGCCTTTTACGAGGTACCTGGCAGGAAGGCAGATGGTCTATTCTACAAAGGAGCCCTTACCAAGACGGGGAATTTATTGTTTTTCTTTTACAGATTGACTGAAACGTTTTTCATATTAAAGACTTTGTTAAACCGCCTTTTGTACTTTGTTAAAGTTTTTCGCAATATCTGTTTTGTACAATAAAGAGTTAATAATATTGATACTACTATCTTCTTTTTACTGCTGTAACTTTGATGCATGCCACAATCATGCATTGTTAGGATCATCCGATAAATTGACATATTCACACAGGAGGCTTTTGATCTCAGCCTCTGGTTGGAAATGTTTTATTATCTAGATTTATTTACTGTTACACAATGAGCATAACAATACTAATAAGTGGTCATATGTTGAGACCGTAGGCGTTTCGTCTCGGCATGTTCGGGGCGGAGTACGCCTGGCTGATATCTGGTCCTCCTCCTCGGATCAGAGGGGGGACGCCGTGCCCTCGCACTCAACTTGCCAAAGCCCTAGAAGGGCTCATCTCCGTTGCTGCTCATAGAGGAATTATTGGAGATGTTGTGTCCTTTTCTGGTCTGGTGAGTCATTTTTGTCACATTTTTTGACCTCTACTATTACTGAGTACTGACTTACTTTGACCACTGACAAGTCGTTTTGGTGTATAATTTTAGTCTGGCCTTATTACAACTAAATAGTGCAAGTAAAACTTATACCAAGACTTGGTTGACGTTGGTCTTCTAGTCCAGCTCCTTTAGTCTAACATTCTTTTATTGCGTTAAGCATATAACAAGTAATAGTTGTAATACAGAAGACTTTTTCTATAACAAAAGGCAAGTTTAAGTTTTTTTCTCATGCCCATCCACATGAAAGCAAAATCGAAACTTAAAAAGCAGTGTAAAAACCCATAAAGTATCAACGCGTCCATATAAATGGTTGTCATCTTGGATTCAGGATCCTGGTGACATAATTTTTTTATAAGGGTGAATAAACTTCTGTTGTTATAGTAGTAAACCTTTCTCTTGAATCACTCTATATATAAATAAAAAGACCGCATCGAAAGCCGTCTCGTAGTTTTTAAAGATCTAAGTATACCTAAGTACAGACAGCGGAAAGCGACTTTATTTTATATATTATGTAGTGATTATTGCACACTTTATTGAATGACGATCAAGCAGACGAACTGATATTAAATAAAACGAATGTGGGCAACCGTACCGATCAACAAATCGCCTACTAGCCTAAACACTAAACTCTCTAGGAGCTGACCGATCTTACAATAATCTACGTAAATATGTGACCTCCTTACATTGCTTTGACAGTATTGTACGGTGGTGCGTACTGTATCTTAACTGCATAGTTACACCTAGCCATTGTGACTGTTGCCAGTGTCAAATACACCTGTGACGCCATTTTTTATGCGCTGGCTTAAGGTAATTGGCATATACTTTTACTACTATAGATCGTCACCAACAAGACCACTGGTGGTGGAACACTGTGCACCAACTTGCCAAAGTAGGGTTCCCCCGCCCTACTTCTCCTGCTTTAATGACTCTGGCATGCTTCGGTCCGGAGGGTATGGTAGACGGTAGACTTGCACAAAAGACGTTATAACCGGCCGCAGAACAGCAATGCACTTGCAACGTCTGTGATGTCTACAGGTTATGATTTTCCCTTACCATCAGGAAACCTGTGTGTATTGTCGCCTAAAACGTATTTTTTTTAGACAAACCAAATGTTTTACCGAGAGATGGAAACCGCTGGTGTATCTATATCACAATATGCTCCTCAAACATATGACGCTGTCTGGGCTATAGCCCTTGCCCTGGGTAAATCTGAAGACCTTTGGAAGAACAAAAACACTGAAAACAAAAGCAGGAATGGCTTAGAATATTTTGACTATGATAGAAACGATATGGCAGAAGAGTTTTTAAACCAAATGGCAAATCTCAGCTTCTTGGGTATATCGGTAAGAGTTCTTCTAATACGTTCACCTGTTATTTCCAATTAAACGTCACATACACACATTTAGTTTGATAACCATATAAAGAAAATTGATAGAAGAAGGCGTTACTTTACAGAAATCCATACTTAAATCCAAATAAAATTATTTAATTTGCAATTTCCCGCCAATAAATGTATACGTATTATGGCGTGACGAAAAAGGCAAAATAGTGCGCTATTAATGAATTGGACTTACCGAAGGCCAAAACTCTCAAATATATCCAGCTCCACACAACACGCACCACTAATTTGGATTTAACCATGTTAATGTTAAGATTAATAAGGTTGTACGAGTATTAAGAGTCTCCGAAACAGGCGTGTTTCTGTGAAAAGGGTAATGAATGTAAAGGAAACCAGACAAGTTTGTCAGGATCGTGAAGTTTTGCACTTGATATTCTCTGCCTGTCCCGTTAGGGACTTGGAGTGTAGATATGTATGTAACAAGTTATAAGATGATGATGAATGCGACTGATATGAGTATAGAGTTAAAAGGTAAGAACTTCTAAAATCCCAACTGTCTTACTCTGTTCGGGCTTTTATCATGTTTTTTCAGGCTTTAATATTTTATACGTCTTGGATACTCCTTTTTGACAATTTTTGAAAAAAGGAGATTGTATGTAATTTGGACTTCAATATTTTTTTATCTTTATTAATCAATGTCTTCGTCATTTCTGAATCGATTAAAAAAAATATAAATTATCTGATGACGAAAACCCAGGGCAATCGAGAATTATACTTAATTGTTGTGTACCTAGATGAATTACTTATGGAAATTAAAGTCATTTTTCGCAGGTTCACTGCTTTTAAATTTTTGAATATTCTACCGGGAATAGCTTTTACAAATGAAAGCTTGTGACTGTAATTATTTCGTATTAAAAACTTACTTAATTATTTTGTTATTGAAGGATACGTGTTTTATTTAATGTTTATTGAAATAAAACTCCTATCTTGTTTTCGACTAATTGATAAAAGTAATTGAAACTTTATTAAATTTAAATGAAAATAATTTATTAACTAAATATTTGTGAAGAATTTGTTACGAAATACATGATTATAATATAACTGGTTCGGCAAACTTTAAAACCAACGTTTCGAGTAATTCAAATGATCTTACTTTTATTATATTTTGTCACTTTTTAATAGTCATACTAATATTCGGGATCAGGATGCAAAAAAAAAATTATTAAAATTAGTACAGCCGTTCTTGATTTATAAACATTGTAAAACGATTTACGATAAAGTATCTTCACACCCATACTTTGAAGATGTAGACAGAGGCACATTGAGGACACCCACTAGCCAAAGACATTAAATCCCACAAGCTGACGAGTGTCAAACTTATCGCCAACTAGGCACATATTCAATCCCTGGCAATGTTATTTTTATTAAAAAAATGAAAGTACGCTATAGGCCTAACACCACAGCCTGCGATCACAAGAAAACGACGCCGTATACCTTTCACAAAGTATATTAGCCAAAGTTGTCTCTTACCATGACAACGGTGTGATTGGTCTCTGTCAACTGTCTTAAAAAAATATTCTGTCTTAAAATATCTGAAGACGGCTAAGACACGTCATACACGAGAAATGTATACGTCAATTAAAAACCTAATCTGTTTCTTGATTGGTTGAAAAGTAATCTGTTTCTTGATTGGTTAAAAAATATAACGCTTTTGTAAAAATATGTATTTAATTTTCCGAATAAGAATATTCTGACTAGGTATCTCACAAACCCTGCTTTTGGAGTAGACATTAATCTTGTGGAGTTTATTTTTGCCCAGCGATCAGTCGGGTCACATTTATAATTCACATTGGAGCTGGCTTGTTTGATATTTCTGCTTATATCATACTCTCTTGAGACGGTACTTTGAACATATTTTTGGAAAACAAACTTTGATATATTTTGTGTATTACAAGTTTACTAATCATGGAGATTGCCTTTAGCAAAACAACGCAGACTCAAGGCCTAGAATTTTAATTAGATCTAGAAATCACTTGCTTTGCCTCACATGTTCTAATTTTAATTCAAATTGTTTTTATGATATTGAAAGGCAACAAAGCAGGCGGATTTCCTGATGGTAAGAAATTTACGCCGCCTAGAGAGACCAAAGGTGGTAATGGTGCGTTGCCAACCTGAGGCTGGGATATCAAACCTCGAGCAAAAGTAAGTTTACTGGCTACCTTACCCTCCAAACCGGAACACGTCATGACGTTATGGCGCCAGGAATAGATTTCTAACATATCCTACTCTCGTTTCTATACATTAATATAGGTCGTTTATCCCTTAACGTTCATTTTATAACAATTTTAAATTGTGTCAAATTCAGAAAACTTTCGAAATATCACTTATTACAAGATCTCCGTGGTCTAGCGGTTCAGTTGTTGGACTTGACTGCATGAGGTCCCGCGTTCGAATCCCGGTTCGGGCAACAAAAAGAAAATCGGTTTCTCCAATTTTTTAATTAAAAAAATGTTGCCCGGGATTGGATATGTGCTTGGTTGGCGATAGGCTTGCCACCTATCACATTGTGGGACCTAGTGTCTTCGGCTAGTCGTGGGTGCCCTGGTTGTGCCTCTGCCGAACTCTTTGGTGATATGGGAGTGAAGATATTTTTTTTTTCTATTAAGTATACATTAAAAGAAGGGTTCTAAGAATCAAAAATGTTTATTTCAATTAGGTACTGTTACTTTTATGGCACTTATTTTTTCGTAAATAAAAAATACGGTGGTTAAAAACTACAGTAAAACCCGTTTAGGACGTCATAGGGACTCAACCAAAAACGCGTCTTAACCGGGAAAGACAATATGCGGGATATAGGGATCTAGCGGTTCAGGTGTTGGACTTGACTGCATGAGGTCCCGGGTTCGAATCCTGGGTCGGGCAACGAAAAGATCATTTGGTTTTCCAATTTTCTAATTAAAAAAATGTTGCTAGGGATTGGATATGTGCCCGGTTGGCGATAGGTTTGCCATCTATCACATTGTGGGACTTAGTGTCTTCGGCTAGTCGTGGGTGCCCTGGTTGTGCCTCTGCGTACTTCTTCCGGGATATGGGCGTGAAGATACTTTTTTTAAAAGAAAAAACGGACCTACTACATACATATGTATTAATATTTATTATGTTTATGTTTTTTCGAGATGTGCGTTATATAAAATGTCGTGTGTTAATTACTGTCACGTCATTTAAAATAATCACTTATTTTAGTTTGACAGAAAGATTTTCAGGCGTTAGCAATTACAATATTTTCAACGTAATTTAACTTTTGTAGTGCGTCTTCGCTTTGATTCACAAAAGTAACTTAGCGTCTTAAATCATTAACTGCTGTCTGCTGATGCCTAGGCGTGTGTCAAAATCGGAGTTGACTCATCGTCTTCTTGATTATTACCAGTTTGAGCCTCTTCTTGTGTGTTAGTCAGTCAGTTCAGGTAATATGTGTTGGGCGTATTAAATGGGATGACGATCGTATTCAGCGTTAAAGAATGTATGAAAACATGTCTCAAGTTGCAGGGACTGATGCAAAAAGATGTATTATTGCGAGAAATCGTGTTAAGCATAATCGTCTTAAACGGGTTCTACTGTATTTGTAAATATTTATGTAAAATCAACACGAAATAAATTTCTAACGAGATCCTATTTTTTGAAACTTTGTGTACAATAAAGATTTCATTATTATTATTATATTTTTATAATAGTTTTAGGGTAAAATCAATAAAAGCTAATTGATACGATTCTAGTTTCTATCCTATTAATATTATAAATGCGAAAGTTTGTATGTATGGATGTATGGATGTTTGTTACTCTTTCACGCAAAAACTGCAAAGCCGATTACGATGAAATTTGGTATGTAGGTAGCTGAAGACCCAGAATAACATATAGGCTACTTTTTATCCCGGAGTTTCCGCGGGATTGGGACTTACGCGGGTGAAACCGCGGGGCGCAGCTAGTTTCTAATAAAAGGTCTCTACTTTTCAATTTCCAAACTATTCAATATTTTCGCCTGATAAAATATAGTTCTTCAGATAAAATGTTGTGAATTTCAGGGACCTGTGTCATTCAACGGTGCAGATCGGATAGGAATGTCGGCGTTCTACCAAATTCAAGGTGAGAGTTATTTTAGTTTTGCTTATAGAATTCTATTGGAATTTGTGATATTTTTATACGATACTGTAGAGTAGTAGTTATTTTAATCCGCGACGAAAAAGGTGGTAAATTTAAGGTGTCTGTGTGTTTGTCTGTGGCATAATAACGTATTAACAGAATTCTTCTGAAAGTAAATACTTAGGATTTTAATGAAATTATTTTGAGTGCGATGATGTCCTTCTTCCTTTTTTCTCGAACGCAGAAATTGTCAAAGATCGAGAAAACACTGACATTTCTTAGCTATATTTTACAATCTATTACAGCAATCAAAAAGCAAGCAAGCAAGTAAGCAAGCAAAAAATCCTTTAGACCCGTTGAATTGCTTGGGAAAATTTAAAATGTTGTTCCTAATTCCCTCGAAGTCAAACGCTGTATAGTGTGATCCCTTGTCCGTCTCCTGATTTGAAGGTATCTTCCCGTTCATTTTTAGCCATGTCGGTTATGCCTTTCTTAAGTAGTACGTATCTTCACGCCCCTATCCCCGAAGAAGTAGGCAGACGCACAACGGCAGGTGGCAACAATATCACCAACCGGGCAACGTTATTTTTAGTAGAAAATGGAAAAACCCAATTTTCTTTTTTCTGCCCGACCCGGAAATCGAACCCAGGACCTCATCCGCTCAAGTTCTACAACTTAACCGCTAGACCGCTAAGGCGATAGCCTTTCTTGAGTTATAAATAGTGTAACTAACACGACTATCTTTTATAAGATATCGACGACGCGAAATTTATATGGCGTAAAAAAAAATAGACTTAACTTGTACCACGGAAACCCAAAAACCCAAAACCATGACAGGAAATTCATAGATACAAATTGCCAAACTAACTTCACGCCCAAAACTTCGAAGTGATCAACAGAATCACAACCAGGTCATCCACGGCTAGTCTAAGACACTAAGCCCTACAATGTGATTGGTGGCCAGCCTATAGCCAACTTGGCTCAAATCCAACCCAGGGCCACTTTTGTGGTTTCTTAGAAAACTCTTTTGGTTGCCCGACCCGGGGTCTAACCCGGGACCTCGTGGTGTCAAGTCCAACACCTGACCTCTCACTTTCAAGATATTATAAAATTTTCAAAAATACCTCAGATGTTTCAAATATCTTCTACTTGGTGATATTTAAAAAACTACAGTTTTTTGCAGGTGGCCGTCCGAAAACCGTTGCTCTATACAGCCATGGTACCCTTATGAAGTGCCCAGACTGCTCTCGTCCAAAATGGGCAGGCGGGATACCTACGGCGAGACGGAACCTGGTATTACGGATAGACTCAGTTTCCGTACCTGCTAGATTGGTGGTATCTGCATTGTCTGGAGCAGGTGTAACTTTGGCGTTTGCGTTCCTGGCGTTTAACCTGCATTATAGTAAGCGAAGGCAAGTGTCACAATTACCTCTAAACCAGTATCGGCGGTGGCAAAACCAAGGCGAAGCGGGATCTTCCCAGGGGCGTAGCTAGGGTGAAAAGAGGTCTATTAAATTTGGATAGCTTTGGCGAACCTTGAGTATATAATCCCTCAAGCTTAGAGGTTGAATCTGGCCCTGTTTGTACAGTAAACGAAATATCTGACACCTTTACAATTCTTTCAAGGCACTATAAGGGGTCGGATATTTCATCTGCTTTCTGAACAAGTAGCTTCAAATTAAACCAAAAATATAATTTACTAGTAACCCGTCGTAGTTCGGCACGACTCGACAAACTTTTATGATAATCACTACATACTACAAAACAAAGTCGCTTTCCTGTCCCTATGTCCTTTTTTATGCTTAAATCTTTAAAACTACGCAACGCATTTTGGTGCGGTTTTTTTTAAATAGATAAAATGATTGAAGAGGAAAGTTTATATGTATATTTCATAACCGTTCGAAGCCGGGGCGGGCCGCTAGTACTTAATAATGCCTAAATTTTTCGATATGTAATAATAGCTAAAATACATTCCTTCCCCTTAGATCATTCTATCTATTAAAAAATATCAAAATCCGTTGCGTAGTTTTAAATATCTACACATACATAGGGATAGAGAGCTAACAGTGACTTCAATTATACTATGTAATAATATTAAATATGTTTTTATATATATCCTAAGAAGAGGTAAATGGGTGTTTGTATGTGACTGTTACACAAAACTGCTATAAGGGTTTATTTATTTATAGTATGTGTGTATCGACGTAATAACTCACAGGATTTCTCTAATTAAAACCTTCGGAATCTTGAGAAATAATACAAATTAAGTTAAAAGTCCCAAATTTGGTAATTTTTTTTCAAATCAATAAATGTTCAATAAACATTCAGTTCGCGCTTTTTCAAAATCATTTTTTTGAACAAAGTAACTATTATAAAAAATCTGCAACTTCCGAAAAAAAGTTTTGTGTCTTTACAACTTTGTGTGGACAAGCGTAAATATAAAATAAAAAAAAAATATCGATAAAATTCGTATTTTCAAATTTTTAAATCAAGCTTTTGATTCATGTTTATTCATTCATTTGACCACCTCGTTGGCCGAGTGGCTAGCGTACGCGCCTAACTACACCGATCAACTGCGAGGCTCGGATTCGATTCCGACGGGGGCAGGCATTTGTGTGATGAACATTTCGATGTCTGCATTTCCGGGTCTGGGTGTTTATGAAATTTAATCAGATATCTATTTAAGTATTACTATTCAGATATCTATGTATTAGAATTGTTGACTAATACTCATAACACAAGCATATAATTTGCGTAAATTTGTGTATTTGATATTTTCCATCATCGGCGCTTGGTAAAACTTCCAAATATTCAAATTTTTAAACAAAGAAACACTTGTACTGTTTTACGTAAAAAAGTACAAGTTGATACGTAGAACAGTACAAGTGTTTCTTTGTTTAAAAATATGAATAATTTGCTTACTTTGGGATTAGATTTAATTTGTGTATCTTGACTAGAGATATTTATACATTTTACATTTTTAAGTACATTCATCGTGTACTCTATAAATAAATAAATGTCGATTTTCAGATCAATCAAGTTGTCTTCGCCTCGACTGAATAACATGACTCTTATTGGATGTATACTGGTATATACAGCAGTGGCCTTACTAGGAGTTGATAATGCCTCATTGCCGTCTTTCATACCTTTTTCTGCAATGTGTACGGTAAGTGTTAAAAAATCAAACAAAATTGTTTGTGTTTCTCCTGTCTCTTTATTGTTTTTCATGAAGTGGGTTGACCAAAAGATATCTTTAATTGATAGGTTTACACTACCAATTAAAGATATCTTTTGGTTACTGACTAAAGTAAATATATTTTTTATCAGATTGGAAAGCAAACAAGCAGACTTATATCTTGGTGGTAAGAAAATCACAAGACATGACAGTAGAGACACCAAAAGTGGTAAGGGTGCTTCGCTACCTTGAGACCGGGATCCGGGACGGTTCCGAACCGGAACACTTCAACGGCAAGCACTAACGTTACGGCGGTAGGAATAGATAAGGCGGTAGTACCAATCCGGGCGAGTCGGTGCGAAACTCTACCACCAAGTCAGATATCATTTTTGAATTTTGAACAAATTATTGATTTTTAAGAATTTGCAATACTAGATGATGTTCCATTGTCATCTTTTATACATTTTTCTGCCATTTGTACTGTCATTAGTTATATCATTACCTCAGCGCTATATTCGGTTATCCAGAGGTCTGACGTAAGACTTGACTTCTTGAGTTTATTCGATCCCCAGATCAGGCTAAAAATAAGAATAAAATGTGTATTTTCAATTTTCAATTTTCCACTAAAATGACGTTGCTTGGGATTTGACATTTGCCCGATTGGCGATAGGCTTCCCACCTATCACATTGTGGGACTGTCTTCGGCTAGTTGTGGCCCGTGGGTGTCCTGGTTGTGCCTCTGCCTACTTCTTCAGGGATATGGGCGTGAAGACACTTTTTGTTGTTATGAGTTATTAGTTATATCACTAAGTCATTGCTATCTTTGGTAATTTTTTAATATAGGTACATCGAAGATCGGAATCTACATCATCCTACTCCCAGCTGATAAAAGATTGAAACATATTTAATAAAAAATTTACTACATTATGTTTTCTATAAAAATCCAAAAAAATATTTAAAATTAGTTTTAAAAAAATGTGTTTTCATTGTTCAAATTTTTTTACCCACGTCCACGTATTTGCAATCAAACAACTCTTAGGGATCTTTTAAAGATTGCGTTTTCATTGTTCCGATTTTTTAATTATATCCACGTATTTACAATAAAACAGCGCTTAGGTTAATACCAATATTTTCTATTATCCAATCTCGTGAAAGTTATTTATAGAAACTTAACCAAGAACCACATTTAAAATATAAAAATTAATGTTTCAGGGAAGAATATACATACTGTCAGCAGGATTTTCACTAGCGTTTGGGTCTATGTTTGCTAAGACCTATCGAGTTCATCGGATTTTTATAAGGTAAGCAGGAAGCACAATTATAAACATCACTTAAGCGCAGTACAGCTGTATAAAACCGATTTCTATTTGAATAATTAAATTATATACATACTCAAAAATTTAATATTTTCCTCGATTTCCCTAAGATTATATCATAGAAAACTTGATGTCAATAGGACAACCTCAGAAGTACGCTCTTTCGAACAAAAACATTTTTTAAAATCGGTTTAGAAATGACGGGGAAGTTGATTAACTTGCATAAAAATACGAAGGAGGTAAACACAAAATATTTTTGAAAAATTCTCTTTTTTTAAATTCGCATAAAAATTCACTATCGTTTTAATGTCAGCTTTAATAAAATACTTTGATGTACTCGGGGCGCTATTCACGTTCCTGGCTAGAATATTTTACTATTTTAAAACAGCGTAAACCACATTATATTTGAAGCTAACTTAGAGTTAAATAATTTAACCCATTGTGACTGCTCCTGGTTTAAATATTTAACTCTGAGTGAGACAGTTTAGATTTAGGGCATTATTTTATTTTACCTAGAAATGTGCAAACGACCTAAATTAGCTGAAATACAATCTAACATAGACTTATTTCAAATAAGACTTGTATCTATTCTACAATTTCGAATAACAATTGATTTTTTGAAGTTATACTTCTTTTGGCGCGTTAGGAAAAAATGACGAGGGTAAATTTTTACGATGCGCGCGCACACCGTCACGAAAAACCGACATGATGAAGTTAGCTATAGATAACTTTTTAGTTTTTTGTGATATTTTTATTGAATATTAATAAACTTTATTTAACTAAATAATGCATTATAATAAAACTTTTAATGTATTAAATACCTTTTTTCTATGGTTATTGTAATTTTGTCTACAAATGTAAAATAAGGCAAAAGATAAAATTTTTAAAAAGATTTTTATCTTATTACGCCGAAGAAGTATAACTTCTAACGCGTGTACATAAGTACACACACACTTTTTTTTTCTATTTAAAGACGTTCTTTACGTCTGTAAACACGCCATCCAACAACCCATGATGTAACTTTGTTTCTCGCTTCTGATTATTATTAAATTTATTAAAACAATGCAAATTAATATTTACTACCAATGTTTCCACACGTCTAGAACAGTAAATAATATACATTAAATTAAAAAGCACTTTAATTACAATAATGTCATCGAGTGCCGTAAATTCGAGCAACACACTTCCTTTTATTTAAGTTTTTTTTATATGATAGTGGAAGGCAAACAAGTAGAAGGATTTCCTGATTGATTATAAGAAATTCACGCTGCATAAAAACACCAAAGGTGTTAATGGTGCTTTGCCAACCTGAGGCCGGGATGTAAGGCCTCGAGCAAAAATAAGTTTACCGGCTACCATACCCTCTGAACCGGAACACGTCAACGGCAAGTATTAAGCAAGGAATAGTTAAGGCGGCGGTGCCAATCCAGGTGAGTCGCTGTAAAACTCTACCACCTAGTCAGATGTCACTGTGTTAGTGACGTTAAGCCTATGCTCGCCTTTTTACGAGCTGCCTAGCAGGAAGTCAGATGGTCTATTCTGCAAAGGAGCCCGGATCAACATAGGGAAAAAATTAAGTGATAAAGTTAACTTGAAACATATCACTACTTTATATAATTTATTGTTTCAAGCAATCGTATTGGTGTCTGCAAGACGAAGCTCCTGCAGGATACTCCTCTGATTTCTCTGGTCTGTGCTCTATTAGTCATCGATGGGTTAATTGTCACATTATGGGCTGTGTTTGACCCGATGGAGAGGCACTTGAAGAACCTGACGATCGAAATCAGTAGATCTGACCGAAGCGTTGTATATCAACCACAAGTAAGTGATATAAGTGTCAATTTTTGCATCCTCCTAAGGCGCGTAAGGAGTTGAATGTCTTTATAGAAAACATACGCCTAGAGACACCGTTTTTAATATTTTAAGATTTCGAAGAAGCGTTGCCTATAAACGTCGCAGACGTGACTGATAGGTCTTATGGCCTTCTTTCTATCTTACAGCCAGGATCTTAGGCCACATACGCAAATCTGCCATTCAGTAGCTCTGTGGTACTTAATATCTGCGACAATGGCAAGAAATATCACAATGGTGGCAGGAATAGGTAAAGTAATATGCAAAAATAATGAATAGCCGGCTGGTCTTAAGCACGAGTAACAAGGCCGTAGAAACAAAAAGTAGAGAAAATGATCTAAGCTGGTATTTAACAAACCATTATAACTACATATTACGAAATCTTGAATGAGCAGCATCTGTATAATCAGAACAGTTTAACGGAACGCTGCTAAACCCAAAACATTTTTTGAAGTGAAAACTACTTTAGCGGCGTTGCGTAAAACGGCGCAGTTTGCTTGCGCGAATGTTCGTGTTGTCATGTTTGTGTACGATAGCGCAATAAATGAATATTGTATTCTATCACATAAATTATAGTAGGTACTTTCATGTTGTTAATTAAATCAATTCGAGAAAAAATATTTCCTAACCATTCCAAAATATCAAAAATGCACAACTTCTTTTTGTTATAGCATCCTGGTAACATTCAAGATGGTCTTTCGTAGAGTATCTATTAGTTGTAGTGTTAGCCATGTCAGCTATGTTTCATTAAATTATAGTAGCACTAGAGACATCCTTGACTGATTTCAATTGCAGGTGCTTTTTAGCCTCCAAAGGAGTAGTAATCTACGCTAGAAGTCTAGGTTCATGTATCCGCCTCGTTAGTCGAGTGGCTAGTGTACACGCCTAACTACACCGATCAACCGCGAAGCTCGGGTTCGATTCCCGACGGGAGCAGGCTTTGTGTGATGAACATTTAGGTGTCTGTATTTCCGGATCTGGGTGTTTGTTAAGTTTATTCTGCTATATATTTAAGTATTTTTATGTATTAGTATCGTTGACTAACACCCATAACACAAGAACATAATTTGCTTACTTTAGGTTTAGATTCAATTTGTGTAATTTGTTCAGAGATATTTATTTATTTAATATTTTTTTTAAAATTACAGTAGCAGCAAAGACATCTTTAACTGATTTCAATTGAAAGAGAATTTTACCCTCAACGGGAGTAGTAATCTATGCTATAAGACTAGGTTTAAATATATTTACTCGTATGATGAACTAATATTTCAAACGTTTTTTCAGATAGAAGTTTGCAAATCACAAAACATAACTGGCTGGCTGTGTGTCCTATACATCTATAAAGGGCTCTTGCTTATTGTTGGTGTTTATATGGCGTGGGAAACACGAAACGTGAAGATATCAGCACTAAACGACTCAAAATATATTGGAATCAGTGTATATTCAGTTGTCATCACCAGCATATGCGTTGTCGTTATTGGGACTATTATCACTGAAAGAGCTACATTAGTGTATGTGACCATTACAAGCTTAATACTGGTAGTGACGACATCAACTGTGTGTCTTTTGTTTTTCCCTAAAATTATTGCTATTAGAAGAAAAGGTAAGATATATTTTACATCGCGTTACCAATAGCGCATAAATAAATAACTTTTTTAATTCATGTGATTACACTTTTCAATTTCTTCAATGTTTATTTGACAAACACTTTATCAATGTATTATCTTTGATCGACGCAGTATGTGTCTTAAAGAGATTGAAATCAGATCAGATTTGATTATATAACATGCACATAGTATACGACCTACATAATTTGAAAATCTATATTAATGGTTACAAATTTACCTTAAACTATAGATATTTTAAATAATTATTAAGCCATACCTACAAGAGAAACTTTTTTAAAGAAATATTTCAAACAATCTACATTACAGCGGAGGAAGACCCTATTATTCGGAGTATGGGGCTAAGATTGGAATGCAAAACCAGAAGATTTGTGACTGACGAAACAAGAGAATTACATTTTCGGATTGAAATCCAAAACAAAGTATATAAAAGGGAGGTGGCAGCGTTAGACCGAGAGATAGGACGCTTAGAGAGATTGTTGTCATCGTCAGGTGATTCTATGGAGGCATCAATTGCTTTGTCGAAACGGGTGAGTAAAATTCTTATTAAACAATGAGTATGAGTTTTTGCAAAGATATAAGTCGTGTTGGTAGTTGGGTTCAGTTCTACACCATAGACCCTTGGGTCAACGTACATGTCACTAATACTGAGACTGTTACTAGGTGTTACAGTTTTAAAACAACCAAATATGAACTAGTCCAATACCTTACCTGGTGTTCCCATCATAACATTGATGCTTACCACTATTGTGTCCCAATCCGGAGAAAAGCGTAGCTACATACACCATTATTTTCCAAACCATAAGTGAAATGGTAACCAATTAACAATGTTGTTTCAGACTGAACTGAATACAGTTGAAGAAGAAGAGCACATTCGTGATGCAGACAGACGTACCCCCAGTATCAGTGGTGGTCTGCCAATGTTGCTGCTGTCTGTTCTACCGCCAGTTATACCCCGAGCCAGCTGGCCTTCAGCTGAAGCTTGCAGAGGGAGAAACTCCATAAGTTTCAGCTCCCAACCAAAACTTAACACCAGAAAATCACAACCAGCAATAGACTTATACAACCTCTGCTTAAATAAACGCGAAGAAAACACAGGACTATTAAGTAGAATCAAAACATTCTTCGGTAGTAGAGCACCCAGTCGGAAAGCTTCTACAATGAGCATGTCTGACGGAACTGGTCCGTCCCTTGCTGCTGCATTAAAAATGCATGTAGGCATGATAGCTGGTCTGGTACCTGGGAACAGGAAACATTCAATGGTATTATCGTGTAATATGCTGCACGTTCCCCATCCAGAACTAAGACGGGAGTCCTATGCTCGAAGTGGACCAATCATTCGTGTAACAGATGATGAGCCATCATGCTCAAAATATTCATCAGAAAAATCAATTTCATCAGGGCAAAAATATGTGGCCGAGCCAGAAACTAAAGTAAATTTTATATTACCCGAAAATCAGAATTTAACACGACAGCCGAATTCTTATGAAAGAATAAGAGGGTCTCCTAGATTTCCACATAGGATTGCGCCTTCATCGTCTAGTTTAATTACATTGAATAGTAAAAGAAAAATAAGTGCAGATAGTGTTTTATATTTATCAGATCAAGTCTATGATGAACATCGAAGGTTTAGTCATCAGAGTGTCCATTCAGAACAGAAACAGACTCTAGAAAACAAGTGGAGATCAACAGAAGACGCAAGACCTAGCACATCAAGATATTAATAGAAAAAAACTTGTTTTAACTGTGTATATATAAAATTTTGTATAGCAATATTTTAACAGGGTAAGATGGCAATCAGAAGCACATAACAAAGTTTTATTATTCCAAACATACAAAATAGTTTGTGTACATTGTCAACAGCACATTTTTCGCCTCGTAACCTTTATCTTTTCTGAATTATTTCTATCCCCTAAAGTGAAGGCAGAAAAATAAACTAATGAGAATATAGTGCTGTAAAATTTGGCCTTCGCGTTTCTTAGTTCAACGGATCTAAAATATGTGCAGTCTTCTGTTTTGGTAATTTTTAGAAATATATAATATATAGAATATACACCATATTGTCATTAAAATATGTATGTGTAAAGAAATATTTAGTATGATTTAGTCACGAACGGTATCTACTAAGTATTAAACGGTGTGTACAATTTGTATTTTATTAATATTATTACTTGATTTATGATAAAATTAAGCAATCTGAATCATGGTGTAGTTTGTATTATATATGTTAACTACTGGCTCCTAATTTTTTTTATTGCTTTATTCCCTTTTTTCTGATTAAAAAGTTAACCTTTGTTAACCAATGTTAATGTTTGTGTGTCTTTTAGGGCAGATTCATTTCTGGTTCCTATATTCAAGAAAAAAGTCGTTTTTGCTTACGAACGGTAGTTTTTTTGAACACATGGTAACACTACGGTCATTCGTTGTCTATTGATAACTCAAAGCATTTTATGTAAATAGATATGAGCAACGCTTCGTTTCTTTTAGATAAACGAACAATGGATATACTAACTGATTATGGCGATATGGTGGTAAAAAGCAAAAATAACAGGCGTCGACTTCAATCAAACAAAAACTTAAAATTTATATTTAGTCGAAAATATCACAAAAATCTAAAACAAACAATCTAACACGAACACTGCTCTAACTTCAAATCAATAAACAAGGTGACCGTATTCGAACATTTCCTTAAATTGGAAGCAATTCATTTGTTTTCAAGTAATTTTTCTCGTTTTGCTTTTCAGTTTCATATTTAGAACATCTTACCATTATATACTCTTATTTTTGTAGTAAATATCTAAACAATTTCTGATATAAAATAATAATCGTATCACTAGAAATTATTATATATTTTTATAAGAAAATATCATCAGTCAATCAAAATAAATTAGTAATTGTAGCGCAGTAAAACTGCAAAAACCTTTTGACTTCAATACGTAAGTCATAGGCGAATACAAAAATAGTACTATTTTCCCTGATTTCCCGAAGATTCCGTTATCAGATCCAGATTCTTCCTACCTTAAAAATAATTTTTAAAGCCGGTTTAAATCAATCAAATGACCGAGAAATTGTTAAAAAATGTAAAAAATATAGGAGGCTAACATATTATAACTTCTTCCTTGTTTAGAAGTCGATTAAAAAAACTTTGATAAACTTTATTCTTCAATGATAATCCTATCGATGTTAAACAAAGTTGGTAAACCTTTTAAAAATGTATTTTTGAATTTGATAATTTACGTAATTCTAAAAACCCTTCCACGTAGTACAATAGATTTATAATTTAAGTTTTGTAAAATGTTATAGAGTTTGCAAAATTAAGATGTAGACTATAGTGAAATCTAAATCATTTATAAACTATTATGAAATTGTAAATACTAAGTACTATCACTTACAAAAGTCATGTGAATTCAAATTTATGGACTTTTGCAGTTGATAATACGTCTATACCTAAGGTAGATTTCCTTATACGCTGGCATAGATTGCATGTCCGTAGTGCGTAAATAAACTACGTGTGTCGATATACACATTTGCCTACTATTTAAATTATACCTCGGTATATTTCGTGTTTACGAATTTAACTGATCAAGAAACCAATGTGTGATTGTCGTTTTAGCCGCCAAAACTCGTCAGTACCTCGACTCTGATGGAAGTGACCGAACGCAATATTTCAGTATTAAGAATTGTATTGAGCCGTAATATTATTGTATTATTTATGTGATTTTATAGTATGTAATTATGTAATAACAATTCTGTATGTAGCCGTAGTGTATAATTTAAATAGTACTATTTAAAAAGTACTATTTAAATAGTACTTTTTATACTACTTTATAGTACTATTTAAAAAGTACTATTTACATAGTACTATTTATCGCCTCTGTGGTCTAGCGGTTCAGTTGCGGGCAACAAAAGAAAATTGGGTTTTTCCTATTTTCTAATAAAAAAAATGTTGCTCGGGATAGGATATGTGCCCGGTTGGCGATAGGCTTGCCACCTATCTCATTGTGGGACTTACTATCTTCGGCTAGTCGTGGGTACCCTGGTTGTGCCTCTGCCTAGGGATATGGGCGTGAAGATACTTTTACTATTTAAAAAGTATAATAAATATATAAACCTTAAAATTATTGTATTGTCACAAATGTCATCAAGCGAGTGGATGCAGAATGTTGAAAGTTTCGTACAAAAGACCAAAAGCGACATACGTGTAGCCGACTTCAGCGTATAAGAAAATCTATCCTAATACCGAGAGTAATAGAGACATGTGTTCAAATTTTATAAGTAGAAAAAGTGTGTGGATAGATTCTTTATAGAGGAATATATTTATTATTTACTAATGAAGTGAAAATTAAAAACATTTTAAAAACCTTTGTTTTATTTCAAATATTAGTGCTAGAAATTTAACACTTTAGTGTGCTAAGGAACTACACTGTTTGATTACCTCGGCTCCAATTCTTAGGCAATGATCGAGACTTAAATCAGGATCTCATTCATACCTAAAAATCTTACTTTCCTGTTATCCGAACGGCTAATATTTGGAACTAGTAGTCGCCCATTGGTCGAAATGGTCGTTGGTTATTGGTTAATGTAGTTTATAAGCAATATTATTGAAAAATATTAGCGCTCTGCACTTCTCCTATACAGAAACTATGAGTGTGCTAAATGTTATGCTCCTGCGTCCGCGCAATTTGCGTAAAAAGGGGTCCAAATTTTTGGAAACAGGTATTTAGGTATATATAGATTCTGTATTTTCTATAGGCATGAATAGGCATATTTTATTTTAGTGCTTAAAGTAATCGCCTCTGTGGTCTAACATTCCAGCGTCGGAGTTGACTTCTTGAGGTCCCGGGTTTGATTCCTGGGTCGTAAAACAAAACAGAAAATATGTGTAATGTTTTCAACTTTTTTTAAAAAGATAACGTTGGCCAGAATTGGATATGTGCAAGGTTGAGTTGAGGTTGATAAATGAATAGTAGTACACAGATAGCAAAAAAATCAAAATTTTTATTTTCCTATACCGCAAGTAGGGGACGGCAACTTGTGTGAATATGTTACACTTTTTGGATAATATAAAGGCCTCGCTATTTATAGGCCTTAGACCACATGTGCGATTCTATCAGCTATCTTACTAAATTGGAGCACGACAATGACGAGCATTGATGACTTATGCACGGCTTACGACGATAAAAGGCATATGGTCCCTTTCATTTTGATAAAAAGTTATCAGTTATCTTTAAAACCAACTTCGTATCTGTACACGCTCAAACAACAAAATACGAGCAGGTTTATTATACTTTGTGCTAGAACTTGACAAACCTAATTAATTTTACATTATTGTCAAAATATGTAGCTTACATAGAAATAGGAATATAATATAAAGAAGTGCAACAATGTTCTATAGCAAATTTAGTTGTATAAATACCGTTAAAATCGACATATCACTTAACAACATCTCTTTGTCTCTTTTTAACAAATTTTGATATTATGTACGCCAAAAGAGATAACGACATTTTTGTCTATGCTCATTTTGGCATCGATTTAAAATGACATCATGAAAGTTCTCATGCTTGTCAAGAACGCCATATTATTTAGTGTTCAAATTTATGGTGATGTACTATTACAATTGTCAATATATTATTTTACGTTCCCAGAAAATAACATTTGGACAAGCTTAGAATTGCCATGCCAACTCGTTCAAGTGCTCACTTAAAACTAAAGAAAGTGTTATATTGTAATCTGATCTTTTTTTGTAATGATAAGAAATCTTGCATTAAATATAAAGAGTTAACTTATATAAAGAATAAACATAATTGAACGCCACAATGTATAAAAAATATGCTCGTGAAAAGTAAATAACTTTTATGTCTTTCGTTTAATTACATTTCCCTGTAAGCAAGTAAGTTGATAGTTGCATTTTCATTCGGTAGGTAAATAATAATTCTTATTTATTCGCCTAAACTTTACTATCCATCGTCACTAGTAGATCATGTATCGATATTTTTTCGAAATACGATTGCGATTGCAAATGGCTTGCCTTTTGATAAGCAACTACCGATGTTCTATTAGGAAGGGGCATTAGATTATATACAAAAATAAAAATTGCAATGTTAATAAAGTGAAATATAATGAAATTAATTACTGTCGAGGATAGTTCCGACCCTCATATTTTTTGATGTTTATTTATTTTACATTCTTTTTATTATTCTTTTTATCAATTAAAAAATGTTTACAACTTTGTGTCAGAAAGATGTCTCTTCTTACCAATCATTGTAATCAATGAGCACGATAATGTGTTTGTATTGCCGAATACAGTAAAAACTAAATGTATTGTTATTATTATCATTTATTAACATTATTTATTATTTCCTAAGTTTATGTATTTAATAAAAAAATATTATTAGAAATATGAACATAAAATCGCCTCTGTGGTCTAGCGGTCCGGGTGTTGGACTTTACTGCATGAGGACCCGGATTCGAATTCCGGGTCGGCCAACAAAAAGAAAATTAGATTTTCCCAATATTCTAATAATAAAATGTTGGTCGGAATTGGAAATGTGCCCGGTTGGCGATAGGCTTACCACCTATCACATTGTTGGACTTAGTGTCTTCGGCTAGTCGTGGGTGCCTTGGTACCTACCTGCCTTCTGCCTACCTCTTCGGGGATATGGGCGTCAAGATCCTTTTTTTTACAAACATAAAAACGGTGGTCTTACGACTTAAACCGGCAGTGGTCAAGGAGACAGACTGAACTTCTGAGGTTCTTGAGCCATGGTTGCAGAGCGAGTCTCTTAAGGTGTTGGTCGAGACTCTTTGCTATAAGACCGTTTACTGACACGACTATCGAACAACAAAAAGAAAGTGTGGTTTTTCCAATTTTCTCTTAAAAAAATGTAGCTCGAGATTGGATGTGTGCCCGGTTTGCTATAGGTTAATCGTAGGTGCCCTGGTTGTGCCTCTGCCTCTTCGGGGATATGGGCCTGAAGATACTTTATTATTATTATGATTCTAAGAGAAATATTTAAAAATGTACATTACTATCATATATTTTTTTTATTTAAAGTAAGTAGGCTATTAACATTGTTATATATATATATATATATATAACAATATATGAGTCAACTGTTCTTTATCACGTTTTTTTTTTCCTAGTAGATATTGATTTATATTTTATTTTATACCTTTTTATGTATCTTTTTATATACCTTTTTTATAATCTGCCTTCTTGCTAGACACCTCGTAAGAGGCGGACAAACAAAAACCTTTTCCAAATCCCACAAAATAGCCAACCGTCAACTTATCCAATCTCTTGTTACTTTGTTATTTAAATTGATAAATATGCTTTGAGTTGCCTGACCCGGGAACCGAACTCCATACCTCGTTTAATCAACCCAAAATCAGACCACAAGACCACAGAGGCGACGAATTTTAATACATAAAACGAAACGAATATCTACCCCTTTGTAAAAACGAACTTGAATTCAATCGCGTCTGTATACCTGAATCTCAATGTCTTATGCTTTTTAAACAACTCTCAAAACCGAGGAGGTTCTCAAACTAACTACATGTTTTTAGACGACGACGTCTTAAAACGGCAAAGATTCTCAATTCGGCTGGTATATTTTTTTATGTATCTTCACCGATTTCGCCAAGGTTTCCGAACCGATTTATGTAATTCTTTTTTGTTTCGAATTGGTCCCAAAAAAAAGATTCAGGTAGGCCCTTTTTATGAGATTTTTTGATCTACTTTCACCTATCCCGATGTTTATTTTTATGAAACGAAATCTCGAAAGTAAATTTGATCCACTTAAGTGACAAGATTGCAGACACATCGGCATTCAGCAACGTGCTACAAAGATATTTAGTGAAGTTGTATTATATAAAGTCTTTCATCATGCTGTAAAATTAATTACTTATAAGGCCATTAGATTAAATCATATAAGCAATAAACTAAAGAGTAGTAAATAAAAATAGCTACGTTAAAAAAAATGATTTCAAAACTAAATAAAAGTATCTTCACGCCCATATCCCCGAAGAGGTAGGCAGAGGCACAACCAGGGCACCACCTAAGAATTATGACCTATCTTTCTCAAAATGAACCATCAAAATCGGTTGACTAATGGCTCAGTTATTAACAAATATATAAAA
>NJDD01003128.1:121147-160214 GCA_002245505.1 Calephelis nemesis
TCTTTTTGTTGGCCGACCCGGGATTCGAACCCGAGACCTCATGCAGTCAAGTCCAACACCCGGACCGCTAGACCACAGAGGCGACATTCAAAACTAAAAAGTAAAAAATTATATAGATTTCATATTAATTATATACTACCTATTATTTTTACGTGCTACTTAATAATACATTTGAAGTCGGTTTTTTTAACGTATTTATTCTTTTAAGTGTTGGCCAAGCGATTACTCGACCAAGTCTCAACCGATTTTGATGATCCTTTAGGAAGATAGGTGACGATTCTGAGAAAGTCCCATATCAATTTTATCATTACCCGACTATTAGTTTTTAAACTAGACTTAGTGGTTACATAGTTTACGTAGAATGACGAAAAATTTCGGCATTATTAGGTATAAGTCGAAAACTAGTAGGATGTCGATAAATGTATACAGAACTATTACGAAATCATATTTTGTTAACTTTCGAAAAAAAATATTATCACAATTATGAGGTGGTAATTAAGTAATTGTAGTCGGTTTGTCGTTTTTTCTACTTCGCTATGCTCGAGATGTTTTTAAAATGTAGTTTTCAGAGAAACTATTATTATTTTCAAACCCCGACGAAAAAATAGTTCATCTTTTTTTGTTGATGTGTCTGCGTGTGGCTATCTGTGTCATCATAACTTTCGAAATGGACTAACTTCCTTCTTGGTTTAAAATCTGACGTCATCAAGGTGGTATTTGAGCTACACTGCATATCGATTTTCTCATGTAATTGAACATTTTTATCTTTGATTAATATTTCATGTTTATTAGTAACTAGCTAACATTGCTTGACAGCTACTAACAGTTTGTATAGACTTCCGAGATGGTCCAAAATTAATTTTATCAATACTTTCGAGTTATATTTAGTCTTTATTGTACACTAGCTGTTCCGGCGAACTTCGTTCCGCCCGTTCAGTTTGTATGAGAAAAAATAAAATGTTGTTTTCCAAGTTTCCTCACAATTGAACGGAATAAAAAGTATCCTATGTCCTTCTCCCGGTTCTAAGCTACCTCCCCACCAATTTGCAGCCTAATCGGTTCAGCCGCTCTTGAGTTATAAATAGTGTAACAAACACCACTTTCTTTTATATATAAGGAGATTACTAGCTGACACGAGGGGTTGTTCAGCTATTATTTTAATGTGATTTTAGTAAAAAAATAGGGTGAGTCACCCTTGTCACTTATTAAAAATAGATAGTAGCCAATTCTTATACCAATTGAAAATGTGTATAAAATTTGGTGAAAACCGGTAAAATCACATTCAAAAAATAGCTGAACAACGTCTTCCGGTTCAGCTAGTAATGTACAATAAAAGGTATTAACGATGTCCTCAATGGTATTATCACAACATAGTTTAAAACAAAGTCGATTCCTCTGTCCCTATGTCTGTGTATGCTTAAATCTTGAAAACTACGCAACGGATTTTGTTGCGGTTTTTAAATAAATAAAGTGATTGAAGAGGAAGGTTTATATGTATGTTTTATAACTAGTTAACTGGTCGGGCCGCTAGTATAAATATAACTCAAAAACCACATGTTGTATCATTATAAAATAAATATGGAACCATCTCGGAATCTTTTAGTATCTTTCAAAAAAAGAACTACCAAAATAAGTTTATTATTAGCTAAGTAATCGTGTAATAAAATACTAATAATAATTAAGCGCAGTAAATTGGAAAAACCAACTCCAACTATTTCTTTGGATGGTACGTTACAATTTAATAATTATGTTTTCGATAGGTAGCAAATGTTTCCAAAATGAAATTTTATTTACACGCTCGTATCACATAAATTTTATCAACATCCTCTTAGTTGTTTTTGAGTTAAACTTGAGAATACAAACATTTTCACTAAAGCACTATTAAGTTAATCTCAAAAACCACAAGCTTGATCATGATAAAACTAAGGTGAGACCACCTAAGAATTATGACCTATCTTTCTCAAAATGAACCATCAAAATCGGTTGACTAATGGCTCAGTTATTAACAAATATATAAAACCTTAGTCGAATCAATAACCTTCTTTGTTGAGTTGGTTAAAAATTAGCTGAAAGATATACTCATCATCCACTTTTTCGAAGGAAGGAAACTAAAACAACATACTTTGATAGAAACATACATATAGTCTAATTAAAATCCTCTTTTTGAGTTATTAAAAATAAAACAAACAATTATAAATTATTAAAATTATATAATAATATTAATAATATTAAAAATTAAAACAACTCATTTTGAGTTGTCCGTTTCAGAAACCAAACCCCATGTAGTTAAGACTAATACAACTAGATTGTCTTTTCCAGTATTGAAATATCATCGGACCTAAAACAACAAAGGATATTTGTTTTTCTCTATTAATTGTTATCTATTTTATAGCATAAAAACATAATGTACGATACTTAGGTAATGTTGATTGCTATAAATGTCTATGATTAACATGTCTCAGACACCTGACCATTCAAAGTTGTGTTGCGTGTACTTGCATAATAAAACTGAGGAAGTAAAAAATGCACTAGCTTGAGTAGTTCTCACCTTGGATGGTTCTGTATCTGGGATCATTATACTTTGTTTAGTTTTTGACATTAGCGTTAGTATCTGCCACAAATAAAGTTTAAGTTTGCATCAAACTAACGTAAGCGACTTGGCGTAAAGATAGTAATAAGTAAGTGTATGAATGTATATATGTTCCAAATTATCCGATTTAATAATATTAAAATCGGGTTAGTATTATTCAAAGTTACCCATAAGCCGTCTTAGAAAGACATTTTAGGGTCTTGAGAAAAGCGTTGCCCTCCCAACCAAAACTCTTGTGAGATTTGGCGGCAATGAGGAAATACTTTATCTGAACAAAATTGTACAAAACGCTTCCTAAATTCACTAACTTTACTCTAACGACTCTCGAACTCTAAATTCACTAACGAAGTTTAAGAATTGTAATAATCAGACTTAGCAAAATCAGTTTGAAAATTATTTGAAAATTAGTCATTAGTCGCCATAAAAGTCGTGTCGTGTCAAACGCTGAGGCTTCCGTACTCAAGGTCATTTAATGTAAGTTGGCGTCAACGAGGAAGAGGGGAAGGAGAGAGAATACTCGATACTCTTTTTGACGTGACAACGTCTTAAATTAGGTTGTGGCTCGGAGTCACTCTTGAAAAAGTGTAACGTCCGCTTACGTCTGTTACGATGAGTCACCGAACGAGAAAGAGGCCCGCCGCCTTACGTCTGTCTCCTACATATTCTACCGAGAAAAAGACGTTGTCACGTAAAATCTGGCTTTACAGGCATTAATTTTTTCTTCATGAATACTAGTTCACTTTAACTAAATGAAATTGTACAAAATGCCACTTAATTGATGACACAAATTTGACTTAATTTAAAATAATTGATTGAAGAAGTCGGATTTCGAACTTTGTTATGGATTCATCCATAACAAAATATTGAAAGTAGAAAAGTATACTAGTATGTGTATTGTTGGTGCTAATAAAACAATTATTTTGTGTGTATTGTTGACCGCCTCGTTGGTCGAGTAGGTAGCGTACACGCCTAACTACATCGACCAACCACGAGGCTCGGGTTCGATTCCCGACAGGAGTAGGCATTTGTGTGATGAACATTTAGATGTCAGCATTTCCAGGTCTGGGTATCTATTAAATTTACTCTGGTATCTATTTATTAATTAAGTATTTAGTTTATTATTAAATATTTCTATGTATTAGCATCGTTGACTAACACCCATAACACAAGCATATAATTTTTAACTTTTACGTGATAAATACACAATATTCAATTATTACGGGAAAACTTCGGTCATCGTTTCTCACAATGGCGCCAAAACCATACATTACCAAACCAAACAATCACTGCACTTTAATCTACAGTTATCTAAACAAGCTTTAAGTGTCAAGCAAAGTTCAAATCAGCTGGTTTTACAGTATATCACATTTTTGTTATCAACAGCTTATCTTCATTAAGTCATAAGCAAGTTTATGTAATTTTATTATAACTAGTTGTCTTTGTATTGTAACTAAAATTTTAGTATTTTCCAAACAAAACTTAACACCCAAATAATTCCAAATAAAATCGGTGAGGTCGACAAATATGCATATTCTTACTATTAAACTTGTCTATTTAACATTTTAGTTTTTGACGGGATAACAAATTACACTGGTAGTTGCCTACGTGACCACTTCGACGCTTTTTTCGAAGTTTCATTGTAATATATTGCAGCAATTTCAAAATCCGTTCAGTTGTTCCAGAAATCCAACAAGTGATTGAGCATATCAATTAGTGAGAAAATTAGAAGACATTTAAATATACCGACTTATTTATACCATTTCACTGTATAAATAAGTCGGTTTGTATAAATACCGATTTATTTATACAATACCTCAGATATGAGTAAAATTTTAAAATTAAATTAAAATTCCATTTTTAAAATTTAAAAAATAGAATTCTATGTAGTGAAACTAAATTCTATGTAATGAAAACTGACCACTAAGGTCAGTTTTCATTCTTTCATTTAGTTTAGGTTATTGTTATCTTAGCTCATCGTTTAATCAGTGAACTCTAATTACTTGTTTATAGTATATTTAATTCTTTTATAGCATTTTTAGTATTTATAGCCTTCGTAAACTAATTAACGTCATTGTTGCTCACAGAATACTGATGCAGGCATTACATAATAACAGTGTCGGAAAATAAATACCAGTAATTTTACAAAGAAATCAATGTAAGTGCTAAAATCGTGTAAGTAAAAATGCAAAAAAATCGACTTCATAATATTGTTTTCAAAAGGCAGGTCGTGATACTGATTTGGTTCTATATATTTAAAAATATATGTGTCAAATTTTGCTTGAAAACCACTAAATGAATCGTGATCAAACTGATGTAAGACCATCTCGGAGTTTTGATCTTCCTTTCGAAAAAGAGCAGTCAAAATCTGTTGGTTATTGGCCGAGTAAGAGCGTAAGAAACATACAGTAAAAACACACATACGAATTTAGAACCTCCTTCGTTTCGGAGCTGGTTAATAATTTACAAGGATTTCTAAAAAGTGTGCAAATTATCATTTGTACTTTTATTAACTTTGCAGTATTTTTCGTGATATCTGTTAAATACTTCAGTTGGCAATAACAATTTTATTAAAGGAGTATGTATCACGTCTTTTTTATTTTTAAGTATATTTTTGTAGAAATACATTATTTTTTTATTTGTTATTGAGTGGCTCATGTGTTGCTACAACTTTTTGTGCAACCGAAAGTAAGTTTTTTTGGTCACATGCCCCGTTGGTCTGGGCTCCTTTGCAGAATAGACCTTAGATAGAAGAATCTGCCTTCCTGCCAGGCAGCTCGTAAAAGGCGAGTATAGGCTTTCCGTCACTAACACCGTGACATCCTACCAGGTAGTAGAGTTTCGTCAGGGTTGGTACCACCGACTTACCTATTCCTGCCACCAAAACGTCCAATGCTTGCCGTTGTCGTATTCCGGTTCGGGGGATAAGGTAGCCGATAAACTTACTTTTGCTCGAGGCCAAACATCCCGGGCTCAGGTTGGCAACGCACCATTACCAACTTAAGCGTGAATTTCTTACCGTCATGAAATCCGACTGCTTGTTTGCCTTCCAGTATCTTAAAAATCTTTATTTACTTATTATGTCTGCCTTGGCGGCAGGTTCTCGGGGCTTAGAAAGACTAGGAGCCTGGAAAATCTGGCTTCGGTCGTACAGGTATACGTAGGTACGTAGAAGGTAGATATGGGAAGTGTATAGGTACGCAATACGTATACACCTACCGTAGAATACATACCAAATAAAAATTTTACTTTTATTTTATAATATAAATATTTTACTTTAAAATGAGTCACTAAATGTGTTGGTAAGCGCATAACTTTCGAAAAACTGGATGGATTAGACTGATTATTTTTTTATTGTTTTAGTTATTATCAGGTGAAGGTTCTTATGTAGAGAAAAACCGTTAAAGTTGCAGGGAAAAAGAGAAAAATAATACTTTATTATTTCCCAACCTGACAGGGTGGTACGAAGTTCGCCGGGACAACTAGTAATACTATAAACTTACACATTTATTATATTGATTTCAGCCACCAGTGAGCCGATTTCAGTTATATTTTAACGATGAAGCAAACTATACAAGAGTTTTACAATAATAAATCAGTGTTCCTAACTGGAGTGACAGGATTTCTTGGAGGGGTAAGTGTTTCTTTTTGTGGCATTTTATTTTTAACCCCCGATGCAAAATGAGGGGTGTTATAAGTTTGACGTGTTTGTCTGTGGCTTCATAACTCCCGAACAGGTGCAGTGATTTCAATTTAGTGTTCAATTTAGTATTCAAATCAACTTATGTGCGAGTGTTCTTAGGCATGTTTAATGAAATCGGTTGAGCCGTTTAAAAGTTGTGGGGGGTGAAAGTGGTTAAATTAACCGAATGTCTGCAACTTATAGTAATATTCTAAAGTTGAAGAGTCTATTTGTTTGTTTGGACGTGCTAATCTCAGAAACGGCTGATTCGACTTGAAAAGTCAAAGTTAGATAGTTTAGTTTTCGACGAAGGCTATTTATTAACACGCACCAATAGGAACGGAGCACCAGAGAATGTTTCAAAATCGAGGATTCATTCATGGTTTTTCACACTTTCTAATAAAAGAAAATGTTGCTCGGGATTGGATATCTGCCCGGTTGGCAATAGGCTTGCCACCTATCACATTGTAGGACTTAGTTTCTTTGGCTAGTAGTGAGTGCACTGGTTATGCCTCTGCCTACCTCTTCGGGGACATGGGCGTGGAGATACTTTTTATCACATGTAAAACTTACAAATTGACTATTTAACAAATTAGATTTTTTTTACTTTATAGATTTAGACCTTTCGTACTTGTGTTATTTTTTTTATTTTCATTTGTAACTTATATTGTACAGAAGAATGTGATAAAATTGAGTAAATTTATCTGATCACATTAGACATCTTTTCAAACTTCGATATAGTGACTTGGTAATATTATTTCGTTGTTCCGAGTTAGGGCTACACATTTTCATTTTATTTAAAACTAGCTGTTGCCAGCGGCTTCGTCCCCCTTTCCACAGAAACCTGTTGTGCGATCGGGATTAAATTTAGCCTATATGTCAATCCAGATCACATCGGAGTTAAAAATTTCAGACAAATCCCTTCAGCCATTCGAGCGTGAAAGAGTAACAAACATCCGTACATACAAACTTTCGTATCACTACATGGTATAAAACAAAGTCGCTTCCTCTGTACCTACGTCCCTTTGTATGCTTAAACCTATAAAAATACGCAACGGATTTTTATGCAGTTTTTTAAAGACAAAGTGATTGAAGAGAAAGGTTTATATCTATATTTTGTAACAGTGCGAAGCCGGGCAGGGGGGGGCTAGTTTATAATGTTAGTAGGATTTGTTTACTACCTAGTATATATTGTAACTAGCGACCCGCCCCGGCTTCGCACGGGTGCAATGCTGATATACTAAATACGCTACGTTCCGCAATTTTTAAATCTGTACATCTTCAAAAATATTGATTTAAATCAGATGCTGTAAAAGGCCAAATAGATCTATATTAAATCAACAATGTATTTAAGGTATTTAATTGGATAAGGATTAATGCTGTATTGGTTAAAATCGCTTCGAATATTAGTCATTATTTGTCGTAAAAAGTAAATGACAAAAAAATGTTATTGTGGGATATCCATAAAAGATAGACATATACCATCGCGGAGTTTTCTGTAGACCTTTTCATTGTGTACAATACTTAGTACATTATTTTGATAAATCTCGTAGGATTCAGCCTGCGTTTGCAATGTAAGCGGAAAAAATGTAATTATTTGCGACATCACATTAGAAACCTCAAAAATAACAGTATTTGTCCACTATTTAATGGATGATATTATACATAAAAACCTTGATATTATACATAAAAAAAAAACCGCATCAAAATCCGTTGCGTAGTTTTAAAGATTTAAGCGTTCATAGGGACATACAACATGACACATGACAGAAAAAGCGACTTTGTTTTATACTATGTAGTGATAATGCTAATGTAATGCAATTGTACAGTTAATTTTGACAGATATTTACTAAGATTTATTTATTTCAAATGGTATCTTTTGAATTGGCCCTACCTTAATTAAAATAATTGTATTTTACAGGTGTTTCTAGAAAAACTACTTTATAGCTGCCCGGACATTGGCGAAGTATACGTTTTGATACGACCAAAGAAAGATAAAAAGGACAGACTGGCACATTGCTTGAATTCAGTGGTATGATAGCTTCATTTTCTTTTTTACAGGGAAGTCCGATTATCAATCTTTTCTATTTGATAAAGTATACCTCAATATTGACTCTGTGGTTTAGTGGCCTGGTTCATGTTGAATGCATAATGTATAGTATTCGATTCCCGGCTTAAGCACTTTCGAAATCTGTTGTCAATTTTCTGGCTTGAATTTAAGTTGGTTTGTGCAATTTTTTTGCATTTAACTTAAGTTGGTTTTGTAAAAATTTACTGCCTTTAATTTAAATTGGTTACGTGCAATAATGCTACATTTAAACTATATTAATAATATCTATTCCTTTCTAGTTATCAGTTTGAGAAACATTCATAGATCTTTATGTGTGCTCTCAGTTTTTAACCGACACTAAAAATAAGACGGTTTTCAATTCTTCACTAGGTTAGCTCAGACTAGTTAGCTAATTTTTGGATTTTAGTTATTCTTTTTTTTAAAATAGGACATTGTTTACTTATCCTATTAATATTATAAATGCGAAAGTTTGTATGTATGGATGTTTGTTACTCTTTCACGCAAAATTTACAAAGCTGATTACGATGAAATTTGGTATGTAGGTAGCTGAAGACACAGAATAACATATAGGCTACTTTTTATCCCGGATTTCCCGCGGGATTGGGACTTACGCGGGTGAAACCGCGGGGCGCAGCTAGTAATTTATAAAGATCCGACAAGTACTTCTTAAGTAATACCTAGTAAAACGCAAAGATGGCTGGTTTGACACATAACAATAAAAATCCGTATATCAGTTAATTATCAAATAAAATACAACCGAATGCTTATCATATTTTTCATGACAATCAAGCATTATAAGTAATTGCTCATTAAAAAAATTTAATAACACGTATAAACAACCATGAAACCGGTCATCAAAGCATGCCACAACTTTAATATACATTTTTATTTACTTAGATAATATGATAATGGAGTTGAAGATGTTTTTTGAAGTTTTACTGCTCTTACATTATTATATCCAAAACTAACTTACTAAAAAATAAATTAAACACATTTTCTTCAACTAAATATATCTATGAAAAATTTTAATGAAATTCTTGCTTGAAGATAAGGTGTAAGTTGAAATAATTTTAACGCAGTAAAACTGCAAAAAACCGACTTCAAATTTGGAATATATGTGGTTTTCTTATGAATGCTGATGTAGACCTGGATCAAATTATAATAAGACCACCGCGGGAGTATAGGCTTTCAATTAAAAACACATTTTTGAAAATCCGTCCCCAAACACCGGAATAATCGAGTAACATACATGCAAAAAAAAACATATGGGTTGAATTAAGAGCCTCCTCCTTTTTTCGTCGGTTGATAAGAGTGGCACCAATTTAGGAAATCAATTTTTAAAGCTACCAGAACAATATTGATAGGGGGTGAATTAAAGTTATTTTATGATATTGGAAGGCAAACAAGCAGATGGATTTCCTGATAGTAAGAAATTCCCGCAGCCTAGAGACAAAAAAGCTGGTAATGGTGCGTTGCCAACCTGAGGTCAGGATGTTAGGCCTCGAGCGAAAGTAAGTTTACCGGCTACCCTACCCTCCAAACTGGAACACGTCATGACGTAATGGCGGCAGGAATAGGTAAGACGGTGGTACCAATCTGCGAAACTCTACCACCTAGTCAGAATTTACGGTGTAAGTGACGGTAAGTCTATGCTCGCCTTTTACGAGCTGCCTAGTAGAAAGGCAGATGGTCTATTCTGCGAAGGAGCCCGGACCAACACAGGAAAACTGCTAACTTAAAAAATATCAAAGTATATGCATTAAGCCACGCATTGCGAGCGGTAAGTGGTAACCTACTATGCTATTTCATTACATTGCTGATTTTAACAAAATGTGATATTTATTAGATGTTAAACAATAAAAAAATCGAGTTGTGTTAGGACTATCTAAATATTTATGTACTATATAAAATAATTTAATGAAATAATAGTCAATCAATAAAAAAATTCAGAAATTCTTGGAAATTTGTGAAATATCCGACACAAAATTCCAACTACATATGCATGTCTATCATGTACAGATTTCATGGTTGCATTTTTCGGTACGCTGTCATTTACACGGTGTGTATCAAATAAAAGTTAAAATGTGTTAGATAGTATTAATGAAATAATAGTAAAATCAATAAATAAAATACAAAAAAAATGTGTGTGTACTTATGTACACGCGTTAGAAGTTATACTTCTTCGGCGTAATAAGATAAAAATCTTTTTAAATTTTTTTTCTTTTGCCTTATTTTACATTTGTAGACAAAATTACACTAACCATAGAAAAAAGGTATGTAATACATTAAAAGTTTTATTATAACGCATTATTTAGTTAAATAAAGTTTATCTAATATTTAATAAAAATATCACAAAAAACTAAAATGTTATCTATAATAGCTAACTTCATCATGTCGGTTTTTCGTGACAGTGTGCGCGCGCATCGTAAAAATTTACCCTCATCATTTTTTCCTAACGCGCTAAAAGAAGTATAACTTCAATATTCATGGAATTTCCGACACAAAATTCCAACTACATATGCATGTCTATCATGTACAGAATCCATGGTTGCATTTTTCGTTACGCTGGCATTAATTAATACGGTGTATATGTAAAATTCTTTTTATGTTCTTGCAGGTATTTACTAGAATTAGAGAAGAGAAACCTGAATTATTAAAGAAGATTAAACCTATAATAGGTGATATCGTAGAACCAAACTTAGGAATCACAGCAGAAGATGAAAAAGTTCTCATCGATAAGGTATTCATATTTCATTTATTTTTAGCTATCCGGTATTAAAATTGACTTCTTAAGGTCCCGGGTGCGATTTCGGGAGTCGGGCAGCAAAAAAAAATTAAATTATATATTTTCAAGTATGTAATAGTCCGCTAATGCGTATTTTTACTAACGGCTGTACTCAGACTTCATTAACATTAATATTGCTGTCAGTAGTGTAAGGTAATATGTAGACTTGCACAATAGGCTTAACACCCCGGCCACAACAGAACGACGCACCTGTAACATCTATTTCTATGATGTCTATAGCCCACGGCTATATTACACTTATCAGCGAACCATCACATGAAAAAATCTACGTAATGGCTAAAAAAAAATAATTAAAGTATCTGAGCGCGGCGGCGGAATTTTCAATTTTTAAATTATCGCCTTTGATTCCCGGAACAGGCATGAAAAAAATTGAAAACGTTCGTTTTCAATGTTCCAATATAAGTAACGTTGTCCGGGATTGGATATGTGCCCGGTTAGCGAGAGGCTTGCCACCTATCACACTGCGGGACTTAATGTCGTTGGCTAGTCGTGGGTGCCCTTGTTTTGCCTCTACCTGCCGCTTCGTGGACATGGGCGTGAATACACTTCTAAGTTATGATTAAACGAATCCTCCTAATAAAATACGAATGTTTATATTACTTTCATTTTTTTTGTACACCAGTATTAATTATTATGCTGATTATTTATTATCTTTCTAGTTAATTATATTTTCTGGGATACATAAAATTATAATAATAATGAACTGTTTGTTGATTTCAACAATACATTTTAAGACGTTTTAATGTTCATCACTTTTTGTGTGCTTGTGCTTAAATTTACACAAATTAGTGGTAGCCCGTTGGTCGAAATTCGACCATAATAAATTTTAATATCTTGTTGATAAGAACGCCATCTTTATGTCTCAAGAACAACTACTAAACTTTATGAATATGTAGTTAGTGCGCAATCTGTGATTATTATCGTTATCGTCAATATATTTGTTTGTGTGTGTCAAATGCATTGTAGTGTGGGTAATGTTTTATTGAGTTATAAGCATTACTATTGAAAAATAATAGCGTTTTGCACTTCTCCTACACATAAACTATAAGTGTGCCAAATTTTATGCTCCTGGGGTCCAAAGTTTTGGCATCACGTATTAATGTATAGACTAAATTACTATTACCATCTTCATCAAAATCGGTTCAGAAGCGAACAAACACCTAATGACAAAAAATATACAGGGTGTATTTGACACCGAAACGAAAACTTCTGTGGTAGTTTAGATACATATCAGACATCAAAATTCCGCTAACAGTTTTTGTCGGAAAGAAGTGGTTAAATATTTAGCAGTTTTTCAACCCGCAATGTATAGCGAACAAAGTATATGCAATAAGCCGCGCGTTGCGAGCTGTAGGTGCCGATTTAATACACTGTTTTATTACATTGCTGTTTTTAGCAAAACTGTGTTATTTATTAGATTTTAAATAAAAATCGACTTGCATTATATAGTATTAATGAAATAATAGTGAAATAAATAAAACTAATGCAAAAAATTTTGAAAAAATCATGAAATTTCCCACACAAAATTCCAACTACATATGCATGTCTATCATGTACAGAATCCATGGTTGTACTTTTCGGTACGCTGTCATTTACACGGTGTATAATATATAAGTAACTATCTGTTACACCGGCTTCGCACGCGATATCCTGTCTTTTAAGTTAGGTCTAACAGTACATGGTGCGTGTGTAAATTTGATTGAAGTCGGTTAAGTAGTCTAGGAGTCCATCGCGGTAAAACAACGTGACATGTAATTTATATAGTTTTCTATTTGAATTAAAATACTTTTTTTAGCTTATTTTTAATGTTTTTGTTGTTTGTGTGTTGTTAGTGCCATTTTGTCTACAAATGTAAAATAAGGCAAAAGATAAAATTTTTAAAAAGATTTTTATCTTATAACGCTGAAGAAGTATAACTTCTTACGTGTGTACATAAGTACACACACAATTATTTTTTTTATCAAACTAATACGTGTAGAGTATTTTTGGATAGGTCTTTAAAAATAATATTGAGGTTTTTAATTGTTTTTTTTTTAAACTGAATAGTTAGCGCGGGATACACTTTCAAATTACCTAGTAAAATGTGTTGTCCCCCATCATATAACTTTTCTAAAATAAGAAAACTGCGCTAAAAAATATATGATGTATATTACGATGTAAACTATCACCGAAAATTGGTTTGAGCATTGTTTCTTTTAATCCATCATAAATCGTAAACTGCAACCACTGTACATGAACTACAAGACCATTTATATTATCAGAGATTATTATACACTTGCTTCCGCCCGCGACTCCGTCCGCGCGGATGTCGGTCTAAAACTGAAAAATTAAGATTTATTTATTTTTTTCAACGTATTTTTTCAGGATAAAAACTATCCCATTTTATGCCCAGGATAATAAGGTGTAATTATAACAAGTATCATCGAAATCGAACAGTTAGTTTTCACGTGATGCCTGAACATAAAGACAGACAAAATTTTTTTAATCACATGTTTGGGTTTGGTATCGATCCAGTAACACCCCCTGCTATTTATTTTTTCAATATTTTCAATGTACAGAATTGACCCTTCTACAGATTTATTATATGTATAGATTGTCATTGATATTACACAACTTCCTGCTACGGAACCCTTCATGGGTTAATCTGTCTAGCACTTGGCCGCTTAATTAGCTATAGCACAAGTGCAAACAATGTGCAGAAGGAAATGTTTCAATAATGTAATTCTGTGTAATATAATCCCCGTGTTGGTCCGGGCTCCATTGCAGAATAGACCATCTGCCTTTCGGGCCAGGCAGCTCGTAAAAGGCGAGCATAGCCTTATCATCACTAACACCGTGACATCTGACTAGGTGGTAGAGTTTCGCAGCCACTCGCCCGATTTGGTACCACCGCCTTACCTATTCCTGCCGCCGTAACGTCATGACGTGTTCCGGTCCGGAGGATAAGGTAGCCGGTAAAATTAATTTGCTCGAGGCCTAACATCCTGACCTCAGGTTGGCAACGCACCATTACCATCTTTGATGTCTCTAGGCGGCGTGAATTTCTTACGATCAGGAAATCCGTATGCTTGTTTGCGTTCCTATAACATAAAAAAAATAATGTGAAAAAATATTTTCACAGCTTAATTTTTTTTGGGTTAGCTGGAAGACATTTCTTTATTTAGAGATAAGCTCGCCTTTTATGCTTTTTTACCTATTTCTCCTGTATTTGTGATTTTCTTCTTTTTGTGAGCAATAAAGTATTAAATTATAATAAACTAGCTGTCCCGGCGAACTTCGTACCGCCCGTTCAGTTTGTATGGGAAAAACTAAAATGTTATTACGTTTCCGAACAAATGAGGCTCGAATTTAATTAAGTAACCACGTTTCCGAACAAACTTTGCTCTTTCAATATAGTCTATGGCTGTTAATGACTTTGACATTCGTTACGCGCGTATGTAATATTAAAAAGTATGCAAAATTAAATGTATATTTTACAATATTTCTGAGAGATTTTCTTAATAGTTTTATCAGTAAGAACTTTCTCCTAATAATAACAAATACAACAAAAAAATAATTAGTGAAATCGGTCCAGCCATTCACGCGTAATGCCGTGACCAAGGATAACGGGTTTCATTTTTATATATATAGATAATAGTAATGTGCCAATACAAAGCCAAACTAGTAATGTATTTTAATGTTCAACAGGTGGCTGTGGTTTTCCACTTGGCAGCATCAGTGATGTTCAACCTTCCTCTAGATGTCGCCATCAACACGAACACCCTCGGTACAAAGCGAGTGATAGATCTTGTGAAACGTATGAAAATTATAGAAGTAAGATTTATGAATAAGTTTATTAATCAAATTTGCTAATACTAGTTTAAGCTCTCGCCTATCGCCTCTGTGGTCTAGCGGTTCAGTTGTTGGACTTTACTGCATAAGGTCCCGGGCTCGAATCCCGGGTCGGGCAACAAAAAGAAAATTGGGGTTTTTCCAATTTTCTAATAAAAAAAATGTTGCTCGGGATAGGATAAGTGCCCGGTTGGCGATAGGCTTGCCACCTATCACATTGTGGGACTTAGTACCTTCGGCTAGTCGTGGGTGTCCTGGTTGTGCCTCTGCCTACCTCTTCGGAAATATAGGCGTGAAGATACTTAGTTTAATCTAAGCACTGCTTTACTATTGTGTTCTGTTTGTCACATAACACCTAAACGGTTAAACTGGTATTGGTTAAACTTTTTGCATAAAATATCATAATGTGATCTGACATTAGATACAAAAAGTTGCCATGTTTACACTATGTATCATTATATCATACTTTCATGACAATATCGGTCAGTATCCCAAACACCATTTAGTCTCCGATTTAGCTCTGATACCGTCTTTACCATAAGGGCACAGGCCCAGGGGCCCGATAGTCAGAGGGCCCCGGGGGATGGACCATTTCACTCACTTTTTACCTTAAAATATTTTGCTTGGGTGTATTAAGTTTTACTCGTTGCCCTAATTCGGAAGCATTCTATTTCGCAGCTTATGAACGACTTAGTAATTTGTCAATAACTATGACCATAGAAAGTGACTTTCTTTAGAAAATTGAGTTTGAAGATTTAATAGAAGATTTTGTTCAACAGAAATCCTGAGAAAAACTGTTATCGTTATCATATAGAAACCGCGGCTTACTTATATTATTTATCACATACTGTAATAAAATAATGGAATGGATGACCCAAAAAGGCATAGTGGAAAAAATTGTAAAATTTGATTTCCTCATATTCCGAAAGGGCCCCATCCTTATCTAAGACGGCCCTGTTTAGCTCTCCATAAGAGCTGTTTAACATGAGTTTGGTTTAAACTTCTAAAATTAATTGGTGTTTCTGAAACTAGCTACTAGATAGTAGTAAATAACAAGTATAGTAGTAGTATTATTTAAATTATGAGTTTCGGCTATATTCATCAAGCTTCGGAAATCCGAATGTGTTTTAAAGATATCTTTATAGAGTTGTTACAATATAAACTTGTCATTTGGGACATGGTTAGTGTTGTGTGTCGAGATATAGTGTCCAGAAATGATGGTGACTAGGACGTTCAACAAAGAAGAATTAGACGGAGGGTTGACAGGCACATCTGTCAGTAGATCTTCCTGTCAAAAGTTACAGCTCGCTGCCGCAGTCCCGTCGTGGCCACGGCCTATGTGCAACTAGGCCGAAATATTGACAAATAAAATAAAAGAAGATCGTGAGTATCCCGTATAAATAATTAAAAATGTTAATAATCCGCGACGATTTAAGTTTAAAATCTTATATTATAATGTAATTAATCATTTTGCTTAAATTTAGATTAGTTCAGCCAATTTAAAAATAAATGTATAAAGTGTAAAAAGTGTAAAGCCGAAGCGCATAATTTATATAGTAGTACTACTCATAACATACACTACTCGCAGTGTTAAAACATGTTTTCTTTATAAATATATCGCCTCTGTAGAATAGCGGTCCGCCATTCGACATGACTTCTTTAGGTCTCGGATTCGATCCTAGGGTCGTGCAACATAACAAATAAAAAAAATGTATACATATTTTCAATTTTCCAATAAAAATAATGTTGCCGGGGATTACATATGTACCTAGTTGACGATAGGCTTGTCACTTTTGTGGGTCTTAGTGTCTTCAGCTAGTCGTAGGTGCCCTGGTTGTACCTCTACCAATAGGTAGGGATATTGGCGTGAAGTTACTTTTTTCTTTATAAATACGTTTTACAATATGAAAAACCTTCACTTAAGTTTATCTCCAAAACGGTAAGAAATATTTTGAAAGGATTTTTATTAAAAGCGAGTTAATGTTATACGAAATAGGTTTCGAAAGAATGAAGTCGTGGCTTCATCAAAAGTCGATGTCATAGTGGTCTAAGATCCGAACATATAGACATTCACCGAGCTGATATAGGATGAAACATATGTTGAGGTAGCCCCATACCTTGGCCTTGCGTGTTCAGAGGCAAATAAAAGATCCACAGTTGTCTATCATAAGTTATATTTTCGCCACTTAAGATGATATAACAAGTTCACATAATAGGAGTGATATGCGCATTTGAGTCGGGGGTACGGAGCTAACTGCAGCCCGGACGACACAGTTTATAGCCGCTACACATACTTTAAAATAATTTAAAAAATGTATTATAATCGGTAACCTAAAAAATTAGCTAGTATACTTGAGATTATTTTTTAAGAAATGAGTTTCATTAAATATTGCAACATTAATGTAATAAAAATGTCGCCCTGGTTTAATGCATACGTTTTTAATTTAAGCCTGGGTATATTTATTGCAAATTCTAATAATAGCAGATTTCCAAGAACTAACAATTACTTCAACTTAATTCAAAAAAATGTAATTCACTATAAGCATTATTTTATTGCGAACACATTAATATATGGTCCTCTACAAAAAATCGAAATAATGAGAAATCTGTTTTTAATCAATGATTAAAAGTATTCTGGTCACTATATTTTAGACAATATTTTTTAGCATATTTTTTAATGTGCTAAATTTATTATAAAAGGATATGTTCCATTATACTCGTATTATTATAAGCTCTTTGAAAGTCTACTCAAGTTCAGATCTTCTACTATAGCGTTTACAGCGGATGGTAAACGGTAGTACCCACCCAGGGCAGGTTACTATACAGTTTTCATTTTATTGTCTATTAGAAAAAGCTGATGTCTTCAACAGTAACTTATAAGAGACTAGCTGTTGCCCGCAGCGTTTCCCGCGTGGTTATTTGTCCAACAGGAACATTTTTTCAGGATAAAAACTATCCAAATTTCATGACATTCGCCACAGTAGTTTTTGTGTGAAGGAATAACAAACATCCACACAAACTTTCTCATTTATAGTATTAACAGGATGAGATGGTCACAGTAATGTAATGTACAGAAGCCTAACTCAGCTCTGTTTTCGAAATAAATAACTACAATCGAGCACACACCGCTCCGCGATAGGGCTACGCGCCTTCAGTACAATAAGTACATCTGTTTATTTTAATTTTGTGGTTAGGTATACATATTGATAGTATTTTTTAAAACAAATGAAAATTGTTTAATGCTCAATATTAATAATAAAAGTTAATGTTCAATAAAAATGCAAGTGGTGTTTTTGATTACCAAATTTCATAAAAATCCATATTCCATCCTTAACCGCTCAATTGCAAAAACAGCACTTTACGTTAATACTTGGACTTGTTAAACCAAAATGCCTATTGGTTATAAAATAAAAAAACGATATTATATCGACCGTTTGTCATAGCGACGCAACCGCAAAAGATGTGTACTAAGTGCATACCAAACGCGAGACTCGTAGTTGTAAACGCTTTTGTGCTCGTTTGCATGAAGAAAAAAGACTGTATATTACACTAGCTGTCCCGGCGAACTTCGTACCGCCCGATCAGTTGGTATGAGAAAAATCAAAATGTTATTACGTTTCCGAACAAATGAGGCTCGAATTTAATTAAGTAACCACGTTTTCGAACAAACGATGATCTTTCAATATAGTCTATGGCTGTGAATGACATTGACATTCGTTACGCGCGTTTTTTAAAATATGCAAAATTAAACGTATATTTTTCAATATTTCTGAGAGATTTTCTTAATATTTTTTTTGGTAAGAACCTTCTCGTAATCATACAAATACAACAGAAAAAAAATTGTAAAATCGGTCCAGCCATTCACGCGTGATGCCGTGACCAAGGAAAACGGGTTTCATTTTTGTATATATAGATTACCGTGACATGATTCTCTTAAATACTGCCTTCTCTTTTAGAAAAAGTTGTGTTACCTGTTGAGGGCAGTTGCTCGTGCCTTTTGAGGGTAGTTATCAAAAAGCTCGTTGTCACCATTTATTTGTTTATTGTTTCAGAAATTCGTCTATGTTTCTACAGCGTACTCCAATGTCCATCACAAAGTTTTAGAAGAACGCGTTTACGCACCACCTGTTAGTTTGGAGATGGTGAATGAGATCCTAAACCAGAAAGTCACTAAAGCAGATGTCAAAAGTGTCACAAGTAATGTAATTCATTTTTCCTTTTGTAAAATAGCAAGAAAGTAAGCGGCTCTCCTGGTGATGGAAAACAACCGACGCTATATATAAACCAAACATAAATTTGTAACTAAATTATTGGTTTCTGGGCCACCTGTGCAAGGTTTCGGTTTCTTATCTACCTTACCTATTTTCTTACCTTATCACAGAACACGACAAAGTCGAAAATTGACCTTAAGGTGGTAGGGATAGAATCCGTGGTGTAAAATACTTTTTACCATGCTTATTCCTCCAAGAACTACACTGTGTACCTTACTTTACGGTATACTTTAAAAAAATCAATAAACTCCGCGAAATAAAGATTTCGGATTATCGGATAAAGATCCGATATAGCTAAGAACCATCTCGTTTAGGTGAGCTTTAAAACTAAACAATTCGCATCGAAAATAAGACATCAATTTAAAAGTTGTAATGCCACCGATACACCCCCAGAAAGAGAATGATCGAGAGGGGGAGGAAGAGGAGTGAGATAGCAGAGGGGGAGATGATAGGGGGATGCGAGGGAGAGATATAGAGCTAGGAAGGGGGAGATAGAGAGTGGAGGGAGATGATACGGGGATGGGAGGGAGAGAGATCGAGTGGTGTGGGAGACACGTCAAATATAACACCCTCCTCACAATACTCTGTTATATAAGTCACAGTAGGTGTTAACAAAGTGACAAAAAACTTACCGTGTGACGGTCATCTATGGAACAAACATTAAGACCTATTTCCCTGAAGGTTTTTGAAGTTATACTTCTTGTTGCACGCTATGAAAAAAATATGAGGGCAAATTTTTACAATGCGCTCGCACACCGTCACGAAAAACCGACATGATGAAGTTAGCTATAAATAACATTTTAGTTTTCAAAAATAGGTACCTTCCAACAAAGTAAAAGTAAGGACATCTACGTAATGTTTGCGTGAGAACTGACAACTGTATTCACAATATTTCTTTATTTCTATGGTTAGTGTCATTTTGTCTACAAATGTAAAATAAGGCAAAAGATAAAATTTTTAAAAAGATTTTTATCTTATTACGCCGAAGAAGTATAACTTCTAACGCGTGTACATAAGTTCAATTTTTAACAAAAGTTTTCTTTTGTTTTAGGATTTCATCCAAACACTTACACTTTCTCAAAGTGTTTGGCGGAGTTCTATGTAGCCCAAGCTGCGGAACGCATTCCTTACATCATAATCAGGCCATCAATTGGTGAGTTCTTATATACAGGGTTACTTTGAAAGGACTGGCTAAATTTTAATAGAAGTGGGTGAAGGCTTAAATGGTAATGCATTTTAAATATTATAGCCAACTGTAATATTTACGTTTAGAAGTATTAATTTAAAACAGTTCGCAAAAATTATTCACTCGTTGTCACTCTGTCGTACTTAGTACGTGTTATGACGTCACTAGACTGGGAATGTGACTGCGGTCGGTGGGAACTAATTTTATGCTTTATTTTACGTTATCTTGCATTTTGCTTTGAACAAAAACTATAAACTGATTCCGAATAATTTCTCAAAATTTGACTGGTACTTTAAATGTCACCCTGTATATTTATTTATGTTAATGTCTTTAATTTTAAAATTTTATACAAGGCTCAATTAATGGTAAAATATAACCAAAGGTAAAAAACTAAAGTACTAAAATAGTGTGTGGTGCACTGATGCGTTGTTAGCAATACCAGATTTCCGCCGAATGTCTCGGCTCTGTCTCACTTAGCTTATAAAGAGAAGTAAGTATCTTTGAAAACTTCACAAGACAGTGATACTTGGTTGCCATATACAACTTTGTTTTAATATGTTTGCAAGTGTTTTAGTAGAGGAGCCAGCGATGCTAAATATGTAGTCTTTCGAGTGTCATGGGGACCTATTGGATTTTTTTAGAAATACGATGAGCGTTTTGGAGATGAAATAACAATTACAAACCTGAGACTTAAGCGCTTAAAAAAATAATGTCTTGTCATTGTTGTGTAGCAGTCTAGTATTGGACTTGACTTCATGAAATCTGGGGTTCGATATCCGTGTTGGGCAACGAAGAGAATTTTATTTTTTCAATTTTAATATAATATGTAATAATGGCAATATTGCCAAGGATTGGATTTTGTGACCAGTTGACGATGGGCTAGCCACATATCACATTGTGGGTCTTAGTGTCTTCAGCTAGTCGTGGGTGCGTAAGTTGTACCATTTTGGTGACACGGGCCTAAAGATACCTCTATAGTACCGGACAGTCAGACTAACCTAACGAATCTACAAGGTCACCTACAAAACCCTAAAAATGAGTCAGACATTTCAAAGTATTTGAAATCAGTTTCAGGAAGCATGTCGGAACCTATTGAAGGATGGATCAATTATAGGGCTGCAGCGGCGTCTGTGACCTCATTTATAGGTAGAGGATACATAAGATACATCAAAGGAATGCCAGATAATAAGGTAGACTTGATACCCGTGGACTATGTGGCACACCTTATTATAGTTGCTGCTGCTAAATCTGATGGGTAAGTTTTTAAGCTATTGCATAGCTTCTATTGCGGTCCTTGGGCGTAGAGACCGAATCCAATAATTTCGTAACGAAAATAAACTAACACCCCCTCGACTCCACTCCGATCGGCACAGTAGTGATACTTTTTAGTTTTGCTATCTATCGATGAATAGCAGAACTTTTAATGACTTTTTGATCATGCTTGTCTTTTTTAGTTCTGCACCTCGCCTGTAGGTGGCATTAGTTGTATCGGCTTTACTGCGCATGCGTAATCCCTCTCTTCGCCCTGTAACCTGGTGACACATGCCTGCTTATGCAATAGCTTTACCGCTGCAGTCTTTTTTTTTTAAGTTTTTGGAATGGGCGTTGGTATCTGCCATAATGCCCATAATTTAACAAAATCGGGCTTAACTTATTCAAAATTAGATATATAGATAGTAAGTCTTCCTAGAAAGTCATTTTAGAATCTTGAGTAAATTGGTGGCCTCTTAACCAAATTCGTCTAGTGAAATATGGAGGGAACGACAAAATAAACGACTCAGTAATTTCTTCATTTATGAAGAAATTACTGAGTCTTCAATGAATTGTGCACTGTAACGGAACACCTTTTGTTCAAAGACCACCTGAATTCAGCTTTATTCTACTAGTCGAAGTTTAATAATTAACAAAAAAGGTGCGAGTGCGATTCACACACGATAGAAGTGAAACTTCAGGAAATCGACAAAAGAATGAGATGAATATATGTAAGCTTTGTGCTGACATCGTCATTGACGTTTATGAAGAGCACTGAATTCTGGCCATTGCCATTAGTGATAGAAAAAAGATAAAAAAGTGTATAAGTCAAACATTGAAAAATAAAATTGGATTTATAAAAATTAGAGAAGGGAAGATTGGTTTTGTTTATGTAATAAACAATATAAAAAAAGGACTACTAAAATTATTAGTAAAGCATGAACATAATTGTCGATTCTCTATTTTAGGTTAGTTATTCTTTAGTTATATTAATTTTGTAGAACGTATCTTTTGTTTTAATAAATAAATTCTCTATTTTAGACGCATCACATTGTGTTTTTGCTAATAAAACGTCCAATATTATATATATATATATATATATATATAATCCTACACATTTTTGTATTTGTCTCTTACCTGTCGTTTTTTTCCGTTGCATCCGGTTTGAAATCTCAACGATTCTAAAGAAGTGTCACTTCAAAAACTAGTTTTTGTCTCGATAGCTCCAAATTTCGATAAGGAAAAAGATGTCTTATCTAAGGACATCCACACAACAATATATTAATATTACTAATGTTTTAATACGGTGCATAGAAAACTCACTTCAGGAGTTTTCCGTACGCTGTTTTAGTGAGTAAAATGCTCGCCGCAAATAATCTTTAATCATAAATGTGTCCCTTTTATAGAGCTGGTTTGAAACGAGCAATGATTTTTTTTATTTAAAATAATTCTGCAACTATCCCCGTGTTGGTCCGGGCTCCTTTGAAGAATAGACCATCTGCCTTCCTGCCAGGCAGCTCGTAAAAGGCGAGCAAAGGCTTACTGTCACTAGCATCGTGACATCTGACTAGGTGGTAGAGTTTCGCAGCGACTCACCCGGATTGTTACCTCCTCCTCCTACCTAATAGGTAATTCCTGCCGCCATAACGTCGTGACGTGTTCCGGTTCGGAGGGTAAGGTAGCCGGTATAATTACTTTTGCTCAAGGTCTAACATCCCGGCCTCAGGTTGACAACGCACCATTACCACCTTTGGTGTCTCTAGGCGCCGGAAATTTCTTGCCATCAGGGAATCCGTCTGCTTGTTTGCCTTCCAATATCATAAAAAAAACTATTTTTTTGAATGTGGCTCATGTAAACCAATGACGGAAAAAGAGAGGTGTCTTAAGTTTGACATGTCTATATATGTGTGTGTGTATGTGTACATATTACATATAAGTTTTGTCTGGGGTTCTCAATTTTTATTATATTTTAGTATTACTTATTATAAAAAGAACCGTCTCTGTAGCCTAGCGGTTTGGCGTCGGACTTGAATTCATGGGATTCCGGTTTCGATCCCCGGGTTGGGCGATAAAAAGTAGAAAATGACGTGTATTTTTGATATACTACCTAATAAAACGTTGCCGGCATTGGATATATACCCGATTGGCGATAGGATTGCCACCTATCACATTGTAGGACATAAGACACTAGGTCTTCGGCTAGCTATGGGTGCAATGGTTGTGCTGCCTACTTATTAAAGTTCTAAATTAGAATTGTGTTTCAAAGAGGAGAAATAATTTAAAATTCTTCCCACTTCAATGCAGCTAATAATCGGGATGAATGATAGTATCATAATGATTTAAAATGACGATATTACAATTTTAATTTTGTTTTATTACAGTAACAAACTTCAAATATACAACATGGCAACAAGCTCTACAAACCCATTATCTTTGTGGTCACTATTTGACTTTATTAGACGGGATTTTATTAAAAACAAATCTTGTAAGTATTTTAAGTTAATTAAAGAATGAAAGGAGTTAAAGATTTTGCCACAGCATTTGAATCCTTAGTAGTTCAAATGGTTAGAGCGTTAGCCGGCTTAAAGCATAAGGATATAGATTCAAACCTGTCAAGAATTAAAGAAATTATTATCAACATCATCATCATCAGAGCCGGACCGGAGCCGGATAATATTAATTATATACTACCTATTACTTATATGTGCTATTTATTAATAGGTTTGAAGTCGATGCCAAGCCAATTTTATACTAACTTAAAATATTATTATTAGTTTAAAGTTTGGCACCGACTTCAAACCTATTAATAAACAGTCTTTCTATATTTACCTACCACCTGAGTACAGCGTGAGTGTGTGTGTGTGTGTGTGTCTAAAATGCTTTATATTGTGTATCAATTTTCAGACGACTTGCGCATACCAAAGTTCGTATTTCTGAAATCTTCAGGGACAATGTCAGTTTTGAGTTTCCTCTTTGAAAAATTATCAGCTTTCACAGCAGACGCTTTTTTGATACTCCAAGGACTCAAGCCCAGGTATTCCATAGATTTTTTATGATATTGGAAGGCAAACAAACAGACGGATTTCCCGGTGGTAAGAAATTTTCTCCGCCTAGAGACACCATAGTTGGTAATTGTGCGTTGCCAACATAAAGCTGGGATGTTAGGCCTTGAACAAAAGTAAGTTTACCAGCTTCCTTACCCTCCGAACCGGAACACCTTATGATATTATAGCGGCAGAATTAGGTAAGGCAGTCGTACCAATCCAGGTGAGTCGCTGCGAAACTCGACCGACCACCTAGTCAGATGTCACGGTGTTAGTAACGGTAAGTCTACGTCGCCTTTTACGAGCTACCTGACAGGAATTCAGATGGTCTATTCTACAAAGTAATTTTTTTTAATTGTGCTATTGTTTGAAAGAACTGAAAAACTTTCTTTTTTCTTTCTTTAGGTTATGGTATGCACGTTAGTATTTTGCCATTAGTCAAGTAGATATTTGCATCAATTTGCATAAAATTTAACAAAATTGGGATTCAAATATATTTAGCCATAAGTCGTCAATAATTCATGTCAGGGTCTTGGGTAAAGCGGTTGCCTCATTACTCAATCTCGTGTAGTGAGATTTGACGACAACGAGAAAATACACGATACGCAATTTTTTTCATGATTATTTTATTTGTGGCCTTTCGCTGAAAAAAAAAGGTCAAAATGCCACCAAAATTGACTAATTTCACTCTATATTAACACGAAATTCAATAACTATAAAAAAACTTCGACCGTCTTTTCTCTCGATTGCGCCAAAACTCCCACCAACTTTATTTCCCACTTTTTTAAATAAGGCTTGCTCTTTTCTACGGTGTTTCTGTTCGAATTGTATTATCTTACAAGAACAAGTTTCAGTTCACAGGAAAAAGGACAGATACATGAGATCTGAGACTTTCATAAGTGCATGTTACTTTTCTGCCCTCAAGGAGGAAACTAAATACATACTATCTTCCCACTGCGTCAAATAAAGTTACGACTTGCCAGCTCCATCGGGCATGTAATATACCATCTGTGCCACACTAAGCCAGAAAGTAACGACTTCGTTTAACGAAGCAGGAAGAAAGGTACCACTTTTCATCCGGAGGGCAGAAAATATATTTATTGTGGTTAAATTTATGCTGTTTAAAAAACAAACGTAATACATGTCTTTGCAGATACGTGAAAAGAATGTTATACGCAACAAAAGCGCGCAATGTAGTGAATCCCTTCACAACAAACGACTGGACATTTAAAACAGACAGAACATTAGAGCTGGCTTTGTCCCTATCACCTTCGGAGAGAAAACAATTTCCTTTCAACCCAATAGATATTGACTGGCCAAAGTATCTGGAAATATGCTGCAATGGATTAAGAAAATTCCTACCAAATTAAAAAAAACTGCTAAAAATCCCAACTTCGTGTGCCAAGTCACTATTCGTAATATTAATGCGAAAGATTATGAAGATGCATGGTTAGATCAGAAAGAGAAAACGCGCGAAAACTTCAAAACGGGTTTAGATTAATTTTTACAGTAATAAAGACGAAATTGTGAAAAGATTTAACATAATTTGGTACAGTTAACATAAATCAGTTAACAGTAACGTTACAAAATTAGTTTGATATTTCTACTGTTGTTTCACTTTATTTCAAGTGCATTTGTGTGATATAGTAGATGTGATATAGTATGCATGATATAGTAGAGTTATTAATAAGTACAAATACAATTAATTGTTTAAAAGCTATACAGGGTGACATTTAAAGTACCAGTCAAACTTTAAAAAATGATTTGGAATCGATTCGTTTCTTAATATTTCCTAGATCAGAAATTTAAAAATATCAATTTCTACTGTTATCCCATGCAAAATACAAGATGCACGGCTATAACGTAACCAAAGCATAAAACTGGTTCTCACCGACCGTAGTGATTCGCAGGCTGACGACGTCATGATTCGTAAGGTACGAGATAGCATGCCAACAAGTAAATCATTTTTGCGGACTCTTTTAATTGGATGATTATAAAAGTAGATATTGCAATTTGCCAATAATATTTAAAATGCATTACCATTTAAGCCTTTTCCCACTTATATTAAAATTTAAGCCGGTCTTTTTAAAGTAACCCTGTATATAGGTATTACATTTATTTAGATTTAGCATGTTAAGTTAAATTTATCAATAAATTATGTTTGCGGCTAGTTACAATCACCAACCGAAAATAGCCAAATACAAGAGTATTTTGAATTTTTCTTTGCTTTTTTTCTTTTGCAATCCTTTGAACTCTATTTTTTCTTTTACACCACATAATAATTAACAGGCACAAGACTATCTCGTTATTAAAACTTTATAAAACATCACCGAATAATTCAAAGTATTAGCAGGCACAAGAATAGCTCGCTATTTAAAAATATTGCAAAAAGTTACTTAAAATTGTGTCTTCCACTCTTGTGCAAAATAAAAATGAAATTCAAGGAGTCCGATAAAGGTAAACGTTTATTAGAATACAATTAGTGATGTGACGATCTAAATGGTTGTCAACTGTGGTTCAGGTCCCGTACGACTGTATTTTGTTATACTACCAATATTTTTATAAGTGGTTATCAAATAAATAAGTTTGAAGCTATTATGAAGAATACAACAAATGATCGTGACAGGACTTGAGCATTTGGTCAAAAATAGAATTAAATAAAAGTGGCAACCCGCAATGCATAGTATTGATAATATAATCGGCTAGATATACCCTAACTCCGGTGGAGTATGAACTTCTCACAACTTAGCAGGTTTATTTTAAAAATAAATGTATACAAAACTTAATATTTATTATTTCATAAAAATCCTTTAAATTAATTGGTAAATCTGATGTATATTTTAAAACAAGTGTTTTTCATGACAACTTTTTTTAAAGATCTTTTGTTACATTTTTTCACGATACATTTTTTTAAAACTCTTTATTACATTTAAGATAACTGGTTTCCCTTGCCATAACAACATTAAGACTTTGCCACTAAATATACAAGGTTTTTTCGAATTAGTTAACAGTATTTAACGCAAAAAATAATACCAAAAAACATGAATGAAAATAAGTAAAATAAAAACATAGTTATTGTCGTTAAAAAGGCAGCACTCCCAGCTACTATTCGTTGTACATCGCGCAGGGTCATTGACCATATATATAGAATATTAATTTGTTTATTTGAGTCCGATTTTTTCACATTTACTATTTCAGTTAACTATCCAGAATATCCAGGCTCTATTTCGAGCACTAATAAGAAAACACTATGTATCTATTATTTTTTTTGAAGTTATACTTCTTTTGGCGCGTTAGGAAAAAATGATGAGGGTAAATTTTTATGATGCGCGCGCACACCGTCACGAAAAACCGAAATGATGAAGTTAGCTATAGATAATATTTTAGTTTTTCAAAAAAAGGTACTAACAAAGTAAAAGCAAGGACATCTACGTATGTTTGCGTGAGAACTGACAACTATATTCACAATATTTCTTTATTTCTATGGTTAGTGTCATTTTGTCTACAAATGTAAAATAAGGCAAAAGATAAAATTTTTAAAAAGATTTTTATCTTATTACGCCGAAGAAGTATAACTTCTAACGCGTGTACATAAGTACTTACACACATTTTTTTATGTTATGTTTGTTGCTTTGACATATATTAGTAAGAATTACATATTTAAAAAAAACGTGCACAACGGAATTCGCCTAACAGACGACAACGAAAAGTAGTTAAAATCGGAACAATTTCTTACATTAAAGTTAACTTATATTCTAAGAAATATGCCCTATCGATATTTCAAATAACTGCTAAATCCTGCACAATAAATTGGCAGATATTTGTCCCAGTCTATTCCTTTTAGATCGAATGAAAATATCTTTTTATCCGACTCAGAAAGGGACGTATACAACTCGCAGGCCTTTGAAGAGTGGATTTTCCAAATGTTGCTAGTAAAGCACTCGAGTATCTTCCGTATTACTTGTGATTTTTCCAAGCTTTCCCTGTATCTGTAAATTAATATATAATAATCAAATAACGAAAATCTTTTAGACACTCGATTACTTTCTTCCTTCCATGCAGGGGGACCTGGCGTGAAGATATGCATATCTATTGTATATCTAAGATGACATTGATATTCAAATATTTCTCTACATTTCAGATTTCAAGTTTATACTAAGTTTTGTTGTCTGTAATTTCTAAACTACAAAACTTATGACTTGGAAAAAAAATATGGCACAATTTGTAAAGCATACTATATAAAACAAAAAAAAAATAGAAAATGAACTACTCGTGAATAAACTTTCACATTTACATTTCGAATTTTTCCCCTTCCCCAGGTGTGAACCTCGGTAACTTTTTTAATAAGCGGGATTGAAGGTAATCTACCTTTACCTTCCTAAGAAATTAATATGGTACGAGTATCTACCTACCAGCCAAATTTCAGTATGATCGGTTTAATATTTTCGTCGAGAATTGCGGTTGAGATACACGTGTTCTGCACTTCTCCTACACATAAACTATAAGTTTGCCATATTTCATACTCCTCCGTCAGTGCAATTTTCGTAAATATGGGGTCCAAAGTTTTTGCTTCAGGTATTTATCACGATATATACGACACATATACCAAAAATCTTACAATTTTAGTCTATCTGTCTGTTTGTTCCGGCTAATATTTAAAATGGCTGGAGCGATGTTGTTAAGAGTAACTTAGGCTACTTTTATTTGTTGTTGGTTGTTGTTGCCTGAGGACTCATTCGTGAGACGACTCGGCATATTTCGGACGTATACCGTATCCTATTAATGTTATAAATGCGAAAATTTGTGTGTGTTTGTTACCTCTTTACAGTAAACCTACACAACCGATTTTCATCAAATTTAGCACACACATAGATGGTAACTTCGATTAACATGAGTTTTAATACCGAAAAAAGTTCCTGTGGAACCATTAACCACACGGACAACGCCGCGGGCAATAGCTGCTTAATACTTAAACCATCAAATTTCACTTACTTTGTTGGACTTCCCTTCAACGATTGGTAAAAGTCTATAATATATATCGGCACAAATTGCAATAAAAATGTGAGTATATTCATTACTAATCTGGATTGTGTGTACTTCACCGATGATATTGGAATAAGATCTGAAACAAATAAAATGAAACATCTTATTTAATAAATTTGTTGTATACTTACTTCCCGGCTCGTCGTTCTTCGTTTCGCCTGAGACTGAGCCCTTACCATGAGTATACGGCTTGTCAAGTTATGCTCATACTATAGATATACTTAGCACAAATTCTATCAACAGATCCAGACCTCGTCGTGATGCCTTCGGATCAATTCAAATTAAAAAGCTTTTAAGCTATTGCCTAGCTTCTAACGCGGGCCTTGAGCTTGTAGACCGAATCCAGTAGTTCCGTAACGAAATTAGCCTAACACTCCCCACTCCGACCGGCACAGCGGTGATACTTTTTAGTTTTGCCATGTAACGATGAATAGCAAAACTTTAATGACTTTTTGATCACGCTTGTCTCTTTAGTTCAGCAACTTGTCTCTAGGTGGCATTGATTATATCAGCGTTACTATGCTTGCGTAATCCGCCTTTTCGCCCACCGGAATAATAAATAAATAAATAATAAATATCCCTGGACAAATCACACAAATTGAATCTAACCCCAAAGTAAGCAAATTATATGCTTGGGTTATGGGTGTTAGTCAACGATACTAATACATATAAATACTTAAATAGATACCAGAATAAATATAATAAACACCCAGACCCGGAAATGCAGACATCTAAATGTTCATCACACAAATGCCTGCCCCCGTCGGGAATCGAACCCGAGCCTCGCGGTTGGTCGATGTAGTTAGGCGTGTACGCTAGCCACTCGACTCATGCCTACTTATGCAACAGCTTCAACGCGGCAGTCTCCGAGTGCCACAAGTCCTTTTTTTAAGTTCTTTACAAATTACTGAGAAACAGATAAACATGTATAAAAAATTGTAGGAGTCGAGCATACAACCTTCTCCTCTCTCTGAAGTCCGTTAAAATACTACGCAGTCTCATTAAAACACTAGGAAGTTTAAAAAAAGGAATTCAAACCATATTTTATTCTTAGTTAGGTTAACCTACTTCAATAAATATATCTAATATGCGTCAACATCTTCATAGCTAACATAAAATGTTATTATTTAAAATCAAAATATAAGTATAAAAAATGGGATGTTTATTTGTACGATTAAAATTAAAGTACTACTAGTAACTGCTTTTTTCTAAATGCATATTAATGTATATAAAATAACACTGTTACAATATCTGTCTGTCTGTTTGTTCCGGCTACTCTCTAAAACGGCTGGACCGATGCTGATGAGAACAAATTGGCAGGTATGTGATGTAATAATAAGTAGCTTAGTCTTATATTATTTTAGCAAAAATATGAAAAAAACTAAAAAAGTTTTGATTTCCTGTAATTCGTAACCGCACTATCCGAGAAAGACTGGGATTCAAAGAAAGTGTTGCTGTTTAAATGAAAAAGGACATGCTTCGCTGACTCAGTGACGTAGAAAGAATGAAATATTGAAAAATCAGATATACAATGCTAATGTGGACGGAACGAGGTATCTGGAGGAACCTTGGTTGACATTCCATGCTCAAATCGCTCAGATGCTATCTGAGGCTTATAATTATAAAGTTCTAGGGTGTTATGTTAGGGAATGTGGAGGAAGGCAGGCAGGTATGTCAGGATCGTGAGATTTGGCACTCGATACTCTTTGCCTACGCGGTAAGGGTTAGCGTCGTATAAAAAAAAATGTGTCCTACTTATGTAGGTACACGCGTTAGAAGTTATACTTCTTCGGCGTAACAAGATAAAAATCTTTTTAAAAATTTTATCTTTTGCCTTATTTTACATTTGTAGACAAAATGACGCTAACCATAGAAATAAAGAAATATTGTGAATACAGTTGTCAGTTCTCACGCAAACATACGTAGATGTCCTTACTTTTACTTTGTTGGTACCTTTTTTTGAAAAACTAAAATGTTATCAATAGCTAACTTCATCATGTCGGTTTTTCGTGACGGTGTGCGCGCGCATCGTAAAAATTTACCCTCATCATTTTTTGCTAACGCGCCAAAATAAGTATAACTTCAATAATAAATATTCCTGGACAAGTTACACAAATTGAATCTAACTCCAAAGTAAGCAAATTATATGCTAGTGTTATGGGCATTAGTCAACGATGCTAATACATAGAAATACTTAAATAGATACCAGAATAAATTTAATAAACACCCAAACCCGAAAATGCAATCTTTTAAATGTTATCACCCAAATGCCTGACCCCGTCGGGAATGGTCTTATGGTCTAGACTTACGCTACCCTTCGACCAGCGAGGTGATCAAATGTAGTAAGCGAACGGTAGACAGTCAGATATGAACAAAATGAAATTGAAATCCTGAGGCTATTAAATTTTGAAAAAATTACGTTAGTAGTACTTACTCCAATTGTTCTTTTTAGCATCAGCAATGGAATGTTCTAGAAGTTGTCCATACGTCACTGGATTGACGACACTAGTAGAAGAATGAAACACCTCAACGTCACCAGGACTAAAAAAATATAGTTTTAATCGAATCTGTGGTCTAGCGGTTCAGTTTTTGGACTTGACTGCATGAGGTCACGGGTTCAAATCCCAGTTCGGGCAAAAAAAAGAAAATTGGTTTTCCAATTTTAAAATTACTTAAATTTTTAAGGTTGACGATAGGCTTGCCACCTGTCACTTTGAGGGACTTAGTGTCTTCGGCTAGTCGTGGGCGCCCTGGTTGTGCTTCTGCCAACCTCTTCGGGGATGTGGGCGTGAATATACTTTTTTTATAGTTTAAGACAATCTACCAAAATCTCTCCTAAAAGATATATTTATTTAAAGTAAATATTTACAAATAACGACTCAGAGTCGGACATGGAGCAGAGCAAAAGGAGCGGAGAGCTAAAACATCAAAGCTCAGAAAGCTGTAGTTACATCTACTTATTTTAAAGTCAATAAAAGTTGGCTGTTGTAACAAATTGAACTGAAAAAAAGGTATTACTATAATGTGAAAGATTAGTGAGCAAGTATACGTCGTCCATCTGGTAAGAGACATCTGTGGCCTATACACCATAGATGTTGCATGTGCGTCGTTGTACTAAGGCCAGGATGTGAGGCCTATCGTGCAAGTCTACCGGCTACTTTACCAAATGTGTTTTTCAATTTTCTAATAAAAATAGCGCACGTCGCCAGATACTGAATACGTATCAGGTTAGCGATAAGTTTGCCAATCACATTGTGAGAATATAAATATAGTAGTAAGTACTATTTAAATTACGCGCTTCGGCTACATTCGTCAAGCTTCGAAAATCCGTATGTATTTTAAAGATATCTATATAGAGTTACATAATTAATCATTTCGCTTAAATTTAGATTAGGTCAGCCAATTTAAACATAAAACCATAAAGTGTAAAACTAGTAAAAAGTGTAAGCCGAAGCGCATAACTAACACCGTAACATCTGACTAGGTGGTAGAGTTTCGCAGCGACTCACCCGGATTGGTACCTTACCTATTCCAGCCGCCGCGCCATAACGTCATGACGTATTCCGGTTCGGAGGGTAAGGTAGCCGGTAAACTTTCTATTGCTCGAGGCCTAAAATCCCAGCCTCAGGTTGGCAACGCACCATTACCACCTTTGGTGTATCTGGGCGGCGTAAATTTCTTCACATCAGGAAATACGTCTGCTTGTTTGCCTTCCAATATCATTAAAAAAAACTATTACGAATACCAAGGGGCAGGGAGTTCCGTAGCCTTATAGCATGTACTGTGAAAGGATTTTTTTTTATATAGAACAGGAGGCAAACTAGCGAGTGGGTCACCTGATGGACAGTGATCACCACCGCACGCGGACTCCGCAACACCAGGAGTATCACAGATGCGTTGCCGACCTTTAAGGGCCTTCTAGGATTTTTTTCATCAGGTGCAACGACGGCTTGTTCGCTATCTTCAAATAAAAAAAATTGTGTGTGTACTTATGCACACGCGTTAGAAGTTATACTTCTTCGGCGTAATAAGATACAAATCTTTTTAAGAATTTTATCTTTTGCCTTATTTTACATTTGTAGACAAAATGTCACTAACCATAGAAAAAGGGTATTTAATACAGTAAAATTTTTATTATAATGCATTATTTAGTTAAATAAAGTTTATCTAATATTTAATAAAAATATCACAAAAAACTAAAATGTTATCTGGAGCTAACTTCATCATGCCGGTTTTTCGTGACGGTGTGCGCGCGTATCGTAAAAATTTACCCTCGTCATTTTTTCCTAACGCGCCAAAAGAAGTATAACTTCAATAACTATCAGTAAACCTCACCGGACACCTTTAGCTGCAGCGACAATGATAAGATTGACGACATAGTCAACAGGTACCAGGTCTACTACGTTGTTATAGTCACCGAGTAGAACTTGGTTGATGCCTCTTCCAGTTGAGGCAACTAGTTGGGTCAATCCTTGAGCTGTATCCAGCCAACTCTCAAAAGGTTCAGCTATACTTGCGCATACTGAAAATATACATATACAACATACATACACATCTTCACACCAAATCCCTTACGGGGTAGGCAGAGAGTATGGAGTGCCTCACGATCTTGACAAACCTGTCTGGCTTCCTTCACATTCATAACCCATTTCATACAAACACGCCGGTATAGAAGACTCTTGACACCATCCTCGGATAATATCCGATTGATCTGATCGTGGAATATCAACCTTGTTGTTCTCGGGTACTTACATCCATCCACATTCACATTGTATATCTGCTTTGTCAATATTTCATGTTTGAATGTGTCAGGCTAATTACATCTACTCTACAGTTTAGGTTTATTTTGTATCTTATACAAAAACATCTCGTATACAGAAAAATGCAAATCGGTCGCGCCCACGAAGGGTTTCGTAGCAGCAACTAATCTATTATATAAAAATGAATTGCTAAATGTGTTGGTAAGCACATAACTTCTGAACGACTGTACCGATTTGGCCGATTCTTTTTTCGTTGTGTTAATTATTGTCAGGAGAAGGTTTTCATGATGAGAAAAATAGGGAAAATGGGAAAGACAATAGTCTGTTTTCCCCATCAAACTGAACGGGTAGAACGAAGTTCGCCGGGACAGCTAGTATAAAATAAAACTTCTTCTCACGTGCTGCCCAGTCAGGTAAATGAAGTCAGGAACCTGACCTCGCGCACTTTGAATGAATTAACGTTCAAACCAATTTTCGGTGGAAGTTTACATGGTAAAGTAAATCATACATTTTTGTCAGTTTTATCAATTTCTTATTTTAGAAGTATCATGAGTTTTACTAGTTTTGAAGTGTCTCATGCGCAAACTTTTTAGTTTAAAAAGTGTAGTAGAAATCTCAATGTCATTTTTGAAGACTTTAAAGATACTACAACTGTAGATGTAGATGATACGGCTGTAGGTTTGATGAAAAAAATGTTTTGAATTTTATTTCTAAATTCGGGGATTACCAAAAATTTTTATTTTCTATTTTTGTGTGAAAATCTTAATGCGGTACACAGAACTAGTAACCAAGTTTAAACAGTACAGTTCCTATAGTTTTGTAAAAAGTGAGTGTGGCATACGGATGGACAAACAGATAAACATAACGAATCTATGACTGTCTGTCTGTCCATATGTCATAGTATTCCATATCTCACACACAGAGCAGTGTATATGTATGTATGTGTAAATAAATTTGTAAGCATGTAAAATAGGAAAACTGTATCTTACCAATAGAAGGCCGAACAATGATTGACGGTATATCTCTTGAATTTCGGGCTATAACAGATTCTGCTAAGGCTTTTGAAAATGTATAGGTATTTGATTTGCTTCCTGAAAAATGAAAACCATCTTTTTTTTCTATCACTAAGCCATCGCAATAAATGAACAAAAAATATTTTTTCTAAAGTTTCTTATAAACGAAAAAAGTAAGGTCTGAGTTAGCCTGGTGGACGTGGACGCTGTGTTTGTTCCTCTGCCTATCTCTTCTAGGACAAAGGCGTGAAGGATTTTTTTATTCTGCAAAGGAGCCTGGACCAACACGGGAAAGATCTCTATTACCTAAAGTTAGAGGTCACGCTTCTAGTGATTAGCTTATGCTGGATTTTTAGGAGCTATTTAGGAAAAATAATTTAATACGAGTATAATTAAAATTAGCCTTGGTTGAATTTGCCGAGGTGATGACTGACTAGGCTTAGAAAAGGTAGTAGTTTACGGTAGATATGGTTATTTTTTTTTTGCAATTTAATATTTTAATAACTAAATTTGTAATTAATTAAAAAAAATATCTCCAAATATGTATGTAATTATTAAATAATTATTTTATGTAAAACTAGCGGTACGGTACGTGCTTCGCTATATGACCGTATGAATGATATAACACAACAAAACAAAAAAACAACTGATAAAAGTTTAAATATGAGAGCGAGGATTGTCCTGTCATCTGAAAAAAAGTTTGAATTTGACTGTAAATAGCTATTAACAAAATGATCCGCCATTTTTTAAATTATTTGTTACAAAAAATTTGATAAATGAAGAACCGCTAAACCGATTTTATGCAAACTTCACATAAATCATTTACTAAGTAGTCCGAACAAAGTCTAAATATTTGGTTTGGAGAGGTGAGCCCGTTCTTCAGTTATATAATTACAATGAAAAGTGGCTTTTATATCTTTATATATGACGAATTAGGAACGTTCGTGGTGTTTTTAAAAAGTGTGACGTCATCATTGCTGACTCCACTGTTGTAGTTTCCACGATGATGACTCATTTTGGGTGTTCTCAAAAAAAACTTCACAAGCACTTTTACACTCCGTTTATTTAACGGGCAGCATAACGACGTGCTGCCATTGGCTTGTGAATCGTGAATGCCTTATCGCTTACAGTGCAGCCGTTTTTATAAGGCTCGGCGCACGTGCAGGCACAGGTGTTTACAAGTCGTTAGGCTAAGTATCGAAATAACAATGATAACCTTAATTTCACATCGCAATCGACTCAAAGTAATCAACTGATGGTTTATAAACTTATTTTCTGGACATCATCAAATTATTTAACTTAATTATTCTAGTTTTTCAAAGGAACTAATGTGGTTGCGCCGACACGGCCATTCTGACAGGCGGTGCGCGCTCTACACCAGCCTTGTTGTTTCCATAGATTGTTGTAGACCTGAAAAATTGAATTATTTTTTTCTGAGTAGTGCAACCAGCGTTGCTTTGTGTTTTAAGGATGTTAATGCTGTTAAGTTTAGTAGATTCTAGAAGATTTTATTTAAGGGTTATCGAAGGTTCTTGTAGAGTTCTCGAAGTTTCTCGTAGGTTCTCGTAGAATACTCGGAGGTTCTCGTAGAATACTCGGACGTTCTCGTAGAATACTCGGAGGTTCTCGTAGAATACTCGGAGGTTCTTGTAGAATACTCAGAGGTTCTCGTAGAGTTATTGAAGGTTAGTAATAGATGGTTAGTTATAGAAGGTTATAGGTTTTGAAAAGAGTTACTATTTACTATACTTAGCTTTAATACTGATGGGTTGTTCTCAGCCTGTGCTAGCTGCTCTTTTTGTAAGGTCGACGAAATGGATTCGTTTGGTTTGTTGTAGTTGATCAGGCGAAAGAACTAATGATGAAGCAGCTTGGGTAAGAGCTTCTTGCAATCCCACTTCTGATGACAAATTAGGAACGTTTGTGGTGTTTTTAAAAAGTGTGACGTCATCATTGCTGACGCCACTGTTGTAGTTTCCACGATGATGACTCATTTTGGGTGTTCTCAAAAAAAAACTTCACAAGCACTTTTACACTCCGTTTATTTAACGGGCAGCATAACGACGTGCTGCCATTGGCTTTAAATCGTGAATGCCTTATCGCTTACAGTGCAGCCGTTTTTATAAGGCTCGGCGCACGTGCAGGCACAGGTGTTTACAAGTCGTTAGGCTAAGTATCGAAATAATAATGATAACCTTAATTTCACATTGCAATCGACTCAAAGTAATCAACTGATGGTTTATAAACTTATTTTCTGGACATCATCAAATTATTTAACTTAATTATTCTAGTTTTTCAGAGGAACTAATGTGGTTGCGCCGACATATACATAATTCTTTTGTGAATGTGTATGTCACTGAACTCCTTCTAGACGGCTGGACCGATGTTGATGAAAGTTTTTGTGCGTGTTCAAGGGAATTCGAGAATGGTTTAGATTCACAATTTGGACTCCTGGAAAATGTTTTTTTAATTATTTTTTTAATAATAAGTCGTTGTTGATTTTGGAATGTTTCACACCGGATCCGACAGACTGCGTTACTGTCGAAGCATTAATGTCAAGCGATACGAAGTTTGCTGGGTCAGCTAGTATATATAATACAGATTATAACATTGGCTCATCACAATATGGTCCAATATGTTGGGATGCATAAATATTTTCTTCGTCTTTAAAAAAATAGGAAACTAACCCATAAGACTTCTAATTTTCTCTTCTTTTATGCCTAATAGGACAAATTTTCTGACATAATCCAATTCACACGGCGGCGGATAAACAACTTCCTCTATCTCCGATCTGTCTACATTTGAGTATGTTGTGGATACATATACAAACACCTGAAAATTTACCCTAATATTAATAAATTGAAAAATATGAGTAAAAAGATAAATAACTATTTCGATTCCCAGGTCGGGCAACAAAATAAATTATTGGGTTTTTCCTGTTGTCTAATAAAACACGTAGCTCGGGATTGGATATGTGCCCGGTTGGCGATAGGCTTGTCACGTATCACATTGTGGGACTTAGTGTCTTCGGCTAGTCGTGGCTACCCTAGTTGTGCATCTGCCTACCCCTTCGCGGACATGGTTGTGACGATACATATTTACTTTAAATAAATAGTAAATGTCACTGGGCAAATTAGATACACCCCAAATTAAGAAAATTATATGCTTGTGTCAGGCAACCATGCTAATACACAGAAATACATAACATGTTAAACTAGTATTAATTTAACAAACACTTGTACCTGGAAATCAGTAATCACATAAACACCGTTGGGAATTGAACCCTAGTTGGTCGAGAGAGTTAGATGTGTGCACTAACCTCTCGACCAACGAAGCGATCGTACTTAAAGATAAGTTCTTATAAGGGTTGGCAATATCGAATCGAAGTCATGACTTGATGTAACAGATTCATTCAAAGCGAACATTATGACCTGAATGGTTTATGTAATGTTTATAATTAAATTTGGAATTTTTGTCAAGAAAAAATATGGCATGTGCTCAATGCACTTACTTTCAGATGTT
>NJDD01003128.1:172886-236012 GCA_002245505.1 Calephelis nemesis
ATCATGACGTCTGTGTGAATGGAGAAAGGTGAAGGTTACCTTTACTGAGTCGGTAAAAAGTGCATTGCAAATCTAAGGTTGATATAAATGTCTCAACAAACGAAACACGACATTAACAAGCACAGGCATTATTTAGTCAATGACAAGTAAATCGAGGTAAATTTACTTACCTACGTGTTCTTTCCATCCTCACGATTTTGGAGTCCTATGACAGAAGACTAAAAGATTTTCTTTTGTACAGAACCGACACTTTCAATTTTTATTGAGCTTCACCTAATTTTTATTTTCATTTTCATTCCAAATTTAAATTTATAATTAATTGTTAAAGTAAACATAGTAAAAATAAAAACTTCTTTCTGACACCACCTAAAACCACGCACTTGCAAGCCCCCGATTTTTCATGTCATATTATGAGGAAACATTTCGTATCTTAAGGCCAACTTTTAAAAAAGGAGGAAATTACGTATTCAATTTTTTCTATTTAAAATGTATGTCAATCGATATCTGCGTCATTTCTAAACCGATTTCAATTTTTTTGTATTTGATTACATTACTCCTTATTTTTTTTGCAGTTTTACTGCTATAAAATTAGGTACCTTTACTTGTTTGTGTTTTTGAAATTTATTTTGATACTAGACTCCGTCCGCGCGGATGTCGGTCTTCGCGTGATAAAACTGAAAAATCAAGTTTTTTTTCTACATCTTTTTCCAGGATAAAAAGTATCTAGTTTTATGCCCAGGATAATAAGGTATAATTATACCAAGTTTCATCGAAATGGATCCGTTAGTTTTCACGTGATGCCTGAACATACAGACAGACAAACAGATAGACAAAAACATTTAATCACATATTTGGGTTTGGTATCGATCCAGTAACATAGGGGGTGTTACTGGATGTGCTATTTATTTTTTCAATATTTTCAATGTACAGAATTGACCCTTCTACAGATTTATTACATTATGTATAGATAACGAAAAATAGTTTAATTTAAATTGAGCCTTCAAACGAAACTACTTTTCAAAATGTAAGTATATTCAAGTTCAAGAATGGTTAGGGAATAATTTTGCATGAATTGTTTTAATTATCAGTATGAAAGTAGTATCAGTAAAAATTATAAAAGGTACGTATATTTTCAATTTTCATATAAAAATTACGTTGCTCGGCATTGGATATGTGCCCGGTTGGCGATAGGCCTGCTACCTATCACATTATGGGACTTAGTGTCTTCGGCTAGTCGTGGGTGCCATAGTTGTGCCTCTGCCTAGCCCTGTGGGGATATGGGCGTGAGGGTTCTAGATACTTTAGTTTGATATCAATTCTTTGTTAGAAGTTTGATAGAAGCTATATCTTCATGGTTTATCAATGCCAATTCATTTGTAATGAACACACAGCTTTAAAAGATTCGTTAAGTATTTGCATTATTTTTTTTAAGAGGCATTTAGGTCACTAAATGCGAGCCATTGGACGGATAAGAGCATTTTCAATGAGTTGGCATAGATTACGTTTACTAAGTAACGTGTCGAAATCTATGACACTTTTGGTCTAAAATGTGTTTCTCTTAGTTAACAATAGAGGCGCTGTTCAAAGTTTTCATACAAATAATTTACAGAGACGTAAGCGAGTATAGTAAACTTCACAAGCCGTAAACTCATGGTAAGGGTTCTGAATGTTTACCTTATGTTGGTATACATTACGTTCGGTAAGCGACGTGTCGAAATCTATGACACTTTTAGTCTAAAAATGTGTTTCCCTTAGTTACCAATAGAGGCGCTGTTAAAAGTTTTCATAAATTAATTTACAGAGACGGTATCGAGTAGATAAACTTGATAAGCCGTTAATTCATAGTTAGGGCTCAAGACTATCATGGCGATCTCCACTAACAATTGCGATCGTATTGGTACTTGGTTTGTACCATTTTTAATGGTCTTTTAACCCTAGAGCACTAATATAACTTTTTTACTGCTTTACACTAATCATCGCTTGGGAGGCTACTTTCTAAAATTAAATAGTTTTTAAGAAGTTTTTATTAAAATAATAAAAAGTGTATGTTTTACATAATAAATAGGCTAACTTCTGTTTTTTAAATATTATAAGAAAAAATTTCTGTTCTTAATCTACAGTCTTAAATAGTGCAGTAAACCTAATGCTTACGTTACTTTTTTATGGTAAAACAGAGATATCAAAAGAGTAAAAAAAATATTTTTATGATAGATAAAAATCCTAAAATTAATTCTTTTTCTAAAAGAACAACATCAGTGTAATGAGAAGACTTGAAAAAATTAATAGTTAGCATCATAATTTTTATAGCACATAATTTTATAATTAGCCTTTTTAATTTTTATAGCAAGAGAAGCAATTCGGCGATCGATGTCCAAACAAAATGGTTTGTTACATTAGTATAATAACATGCAATCATGCGTCTTTTTTTGCAGGACAGGAGTTACACATGTTTCTTTGTCCTTTTTTTATGACATTTCGACTTCTAAATTGTTTTCCATTTAGAAGTCGAACACTACCATTCAGAATTTCACTACCAGAGTCTCCTTCCACCAAATATTTCTCTATTTGTCTATCGTTTGGATCCATCTGTTAACAAAAATATACATTTTTATAAATATAATTAGCACTAATCAAATCAAAACCTCTAATAATCATAAGAAAGTCTATGAAAAAATTACCTCTAATACTAAGGATGGCCTCCCAGGCGATCTAAGGCTCTATAACTCTTAGAAGACGAGAGCCTGCTAGACGCGCGACCGCTATCCATTGCGTAGCGGTATGCACCTACAAAGTTGAGAAGAGCGTGCAAGTCGCAGCGGTCGCACGATTTGAAATTATTACGATAAAACTATGAGAGTGCGGCCTCCAGGGCGATGACTAGTATTCTTGGGTAAATAAACTACGTAAGTATAAACAAATGTTTTTATTGGTAATTATGCATAGTCAGTAGATACTTATATGTAACACTTTTACATTGTAAATCAATATATTAATACATCACGTATTTTACGTCAAAACTTTGGACCCTTTTTTATTAAAATTGCGGGGACGCAGGAGCCATAACATTCGGCACACTTGCCGTCTTATTAATAAACACGGAGTAAATTATTCTATGGTTCAACCTCGTATTATAAGCCTTTATTACAATGTGATAAAAACTATAAAATCAACTGAATTTTACTCCTATCTTAGTCCATGTTTATTAATAAGAAGTTTATAGTTTATGTGTAGGAGAAGTGCAGAACGCTAATATTTTTCAATAGTAATGCTTATAAAGTACATTAAATCAATAAATAAAACATTATCCACACTACCATGCATTTGACACACACAAACAAATATATTGATGATAACGATAAAATATTACAGATCGCACACTAAAAAGTTTGGAAGGAAGTCTTGAGAAATGAAGATGGCGTTCTTATCCACGAGATATTAAAATTTGTTATGGTGGAATTTCGACCAACGGGCGACCACTAGTTAAAATTAATTGCTTATCAATATAATAACTGCATTGACTTAGATAAAGATAAATGTAAAGTACAATATGGACATTACACACACAAGACTTACTTATATTCAATGTTTGTCCACTTAACTAAAAACAATAAAAATAATGATAGTAATAAAGATGAGAATTTATTTTTGTAACTTGATACAAAAATAAATTCTCATCTTTTTCTGAGAGTAAAATCATCAAACGATATCACAAATATAATTTAAATTAATTATTAGAAAATGCAAAGGTAAAATTTGCTGAGTATAAAGAAAACTGAGGAAAATAATATCTAATAGAATAAAATAATATGTAGGTAAACTAGCGTCCCGTCCTGGTTTTGCACGGATATGAAATATATCTACATATAAACCTTCCTCTTCAATCACTTTATCTATTAAAAAAAATAATTCGTTCCGTTGTTTTAAAGATTTAAGCATGTGCAAAGGGACATAGGGACAGAGAAAGGGACTTTGTTGTATACTATGTAGTGATATAATAATATAATAAGTAATCAATGATTGAGTCGTCAAGACAAGTGATGTTTAAATTTATGCACCAAAAAGTTTCTTCACGCCCATATCTCCGAAGGGTAGGCAGAGGCTACAGAGGCCACGACTAGGCGAAAACACTAAATCCCAAAATGTAATAGGTGGCAAGCCTATCGCCAACCGGGCTCATATCCAATCCCGGGTAACGTTAATTTTATTAAAAAATTGAAAATACACATTTTCTATATTTTCTATTGCCCGAACCGGGGATTGGGCCCGGGACTTCAAGCATACAAGTCCAATTCCGGACCGCTACACAACAGAGGTGAGTGCATGTTTATTCGTGTATATAAATAAATATCTCTGACAAATTTAACAAATCTATCCCCAAAGTAAGCAAATTGCATGCATGTGTCAGAGGTGGCAACGATACACCCATATTCAAAAAGCGTACTTGGCTAAGTAATGAACCAACGCTGTGCGAAGTACGACATTTAATAATGCTTTCCTTGCGTCAAGCCATCCAATTTATAAACAATACTTGGAACTTAGGTAACAGAGCTCATACTGTTGAAATCAGTTCTGTGATTGGTCCGTTTGTTATAGCGCACTTTACACTGCTTTGGACATATCATGTCAATTATCAAATCATAGCAAATGTCAATCGAAATAACGTACTATTATTATTATTGGCAGCCGTAATTAAGTGATATATTTTTTGTTCGACTGTTATTTGTATTTGTATGTACGAGAGTATAGGATATTGGAATTTATTTCTTTTATTTAATATATATATATATATATTAATAAGTAATGCTAAAGCTTTGTATCCCTTTTTACGAAAATTTCGCGGACGCAGGAGCATACAATTTTGGTACACTTAGGTATAGTTTATGTATAGGAGAAGTACAAAAAGCTAATATTTTTTGAAAATATGAATCAATAAATTACACATTACTCACACTAGCAAGTATTTGACACACGAAAACAAATGTATTGATGATAACGATAAAAGATTACAGATGGCGCACTAAAAAGTTTGGAAACTAAGTAACTAAGAGAAATGAAGATGGCGTTCTTATCAACAAGATATTAAAATTTATGAAGGTCGAATTTCGACCAAAGGGTGACCACTAGTATTAATGAAAGAATAAATGAAAGAAAACTAATGTACGCAAAAAAAAACCTATACTACATGTGTGATCTTTTATCGTTATCATCAATATATTTGTTTGTGTGTGTCAAATGCATGGTAGTGTGGGTAATGTTTTATTTGTTGATTTAATAGACTTTATAAGTATTATTAGCGTTCTGCACTTCTCTTACACATTAACTATAAGTGTGCCAAATTTTATGCTCCTCCGTCCGCGCAATTTTCGCAAAAAGGGGTCCAAGGTTTTGGCATCACGTATTATATATAGATAAATTATCAAACTCTTCCTCACTGCTGTAATCCATTCGAGGTAAATATTTTTAATACCTATTAATTATTAACTTACAATAGTTACAAATAAACAACCATAAAATTTCGACTGGACACAAAACAACTTGATACTATGGGTTCCTTTAAGTACTTCAGTTGCTGTGCTAGCTATGCGTCGATTTTGACCAACGCATAGTGTTGGAATTCACTCAGGTATCGCTTATAAATAGGTTTAACTATCCCTAAGCGTTCGTGGGCACCATGGGACCTCATAGTATTGTTCATATTAGTGTTTATATCGCCTCTGTGGTCTAGCGGTTCAGGTGTTGGACTTGACCGTATGAGGTCCCGGGTTCGAATCCCGGGTACGGCAACAAAAAAGAAAATTTGGGTTTTCTAATTCAAAAAAAATTTTGCTAGAGATTGGATATGTGCCCGGTTTGCGATTGGCTTGCCACCTATCACATTGTGGGACTTAGTGGCTTCGGCTAGTCGTAGGTGCCTTGGTTGCGCCTCTGCCTTCCTCTTCGGGGATATGGGCGTGAAGATACTTTTGTATTATATACAGGTGTTATATCCATAACCGAAAATACAGACATTTTCATCACACAAATCTACCGTCGGGAATTAAACACAAGCTTCACGGTTGGGCGGTGGAGTTATGCTTACTAGTTGTTAACCCCTTGGCCAACGAAGAGGTTGGTAGTATCATAATTTAAGATGGTGTCTGAATCCGTCAATATAAGCAGGTATGTATTTACTCCAGTCAACGTAGCTTGGATCACAAGGAAATATCTTTTTATCTGACTCAGATAGTGCCGAGTAAAGGATTTGTGCCTTCGGGGCATGTACATTCCAACTGTTTTCAGTGAAAAACTCCAGCAGAGTCCGTACTAAAAGCACCTTATCCAACATACTGACGTATCTGTAACAAAGGAGTTTCATCATCGTCATCATTATCATCATCATCATCCGGAGGACTTCCATTGCTAGACATAAAAAAAATAGAAAAAAAAGCATCCTTCTCCAAGCTGGCCGGTCACCGTGGAGAAGTCAGACCACCGCCTCCTAGACCACGATCAAAACCAAAAAAACCTAATTATAAACAAAACTATAAACAAAACATAAGAAAGATAACAGCACCACAAATTCTCTACATAGCAAGCTTTAATGTAAGAATATTACTATCAGATAGTAGAGTAGAAGAACTAAGATACGCTGTTATTTATGTCAATAAAATGGGACATTATAGGTTCATGTGAGATTAGAAAAGAAAAAGAATCAATAGAAGAATACAAAGATTTTAAGAAGAAATGGAGTAGGATTCTTGGTGAAAAAACATTTAAAACATCTATATACATATTTATATAAAAATGAAACCCGTTTTCCTTGGTCACGGCATCACGCGTGAATGGCTGAACCGATTTCACTCCTTCTTTTTTTGTTGTATTTGTTATTATTAGGAGAAGGTTCTTACGGAAAAAAATATTAAGAAAATCTCTCGAAAATTTTGAAATATGTACATTTAATTTTGCATATTTAAAAAAACGTGCATAATCAATGTCAATGTCATTCACAGCCATAGACTATATTGAATTGAAAGAGCATCGTTTGTTCGGAAACGTGGTTACTTAATTAAATTCAAGCATCATTTGTTCGGAAACGTAATAGCATTGTAACTTTTCCCATACAAACTGAACAAGTTCGCCTGAAGTTCGCCGGGACAGCTAGTAATATAATAAATGCCAAAAGTTTTTCGGACCGTGTGGCTTTGCTTGAATTACAAATATCTGACAACTCTATCTGGTCATTTATCCAAGCATACGCCCCCACCGAACAATGTACTGAAGAAGATATAGAGCTATTTTATACAACATTACAATCCGCTCTAGACTCTATTCATACAAAAAATATAATCTTGCTTGGAGACTTCAACGCAAATATTTTTGCGTTACCTTACCTATTGGTAAGGCTGGAAAAAATGAAAGTAAGATTATAGGGAAATACGCACACGGAAAAAGAAGCCCACACGGTCAACGACTAGTAGAGTTTGCAATTGAAAATAACTATTACTTTGTGAATAGTATGTTCCCATGCAAACCACACAAAAAATGGACATGGCGATCACCAAACAACCATTATTTCAATGAAATTGACTACATAGTAACAAACCAACCTACCAATATAAAAAAAATCGATATAATAAAAAACTTGAACTTCAACTCTGATCACAGGATGATTAGATGTGAGTTTTATTAACTTCAAGGCCACAAAGAAAGAAAATAAAATCAGGTGGATATATTACACCCACACTGCATATCTCGGAAAAAGACGCCAAACATTGGGAAAATAACTTTATGGAAACGATCAATATACATACGGCAGTACAAAATCAATATGACAAGCTAGAAGTAGATTTACAAAGTTTTGCAAAACAACTGCCTCAAAAAAGGAGACATACAAATAATTATATAAACGAAGAATCTAAAGCTCTATTATAATAAAGGAAAGAATTATATAGGATGAAGAGAACTAAAGCAGTAAAACGCGAGTTAACAAGAATAAGCAAACAAATTAATAGAAATATTGAACAACAAAATAGGGCAATACGACAGAGCACCTTCGAAAAATTTATAAGAAAAAGGGGGGCCTACGTAAAGCATATAAAGAGTTAAGTGATAAATCTGAATGGACAGGAAATCTATAGAATAAACAGGGAACAACACTAACAAAACGTCCTGATATTTTAAACGAAGCTACACAATTCTACAAAGAACTCTATACTGACGTAGATAACACACTATACTCTCCCTCTTACATGAAATCGAAGGAGTCAAACGAGGAAAACGTAAGCCAAGCGATACCAACAATTCTTACTTCAGAGATCGAGTACGCAATAAAATCACAAAAAAACGACAAGACTCCAGGGAGCGACAATATTACTAATGAGTCACTTACAACTCTATCCAAAAAGCAAAAGAGTATGGAAAGACAATGTATATGTGCTTTGTAGACTACACAAAGGCATTCGACTCTCTACACTTTGAAGCCATATGGACAGGACTTGCAGCACAAGGTATCAACCAAAAATATGTAAACATTATACAAAACATATATACTAAAAGTCTTGCAAAAGTACGCCTAGAACGCGAAGGTGTAGAGTTTTAAATCTCAATATTGCCTTGCCTAACATATGGATGCCAGACGTGGTCACTGAGAAAACAAGATGAAGATAGAGTGGCCATCTGTCAACGTAAGATGTAAAGAAGTATGCTTGGTCTAAAACTATCGGATAAGGTCAGCAATATCAACATCAGAAAAAAATCTAAAATGACGGATGTAAGTAAAAGAACAAGACTACTAAAGTGGCAGGACACATACGTAGGATGAATAATACCAGATGGACAAAACTTTTAACAGAATAGGTACCAAGAGACACGAAAAGGAAAAGAGGATGACCAAGTAAGAGATGGAATGACATCTTCAAACAGAGACTGGGACCCTTATGAATGCGAGAGGCCGGACAACGTGATACATGGAAAGGTTTAGGAGAGAGGCGACTACTACTAATACTTATAATAACTTTTTACATAAAATGTTATTGTCAAAATAGTTAAATATACCAAAGCAAAAAAAAAAATCATTAGTGATTTAGATTACAACAAATAGTAATTTTAAGGTAAATTCATAATTACAATTGGAAATATAGATTATAAGATTTAAAATGTAAGTTGTAGTAGAAATAAAGGCTATTTTTATTTTATTTAAATTGCAGATGTAATAAAAAGTTTTATTTATTTACTTTTCAATTTAATAATTATACTCACTTCGGTTGGCTGCATTTAAGTGTAAGGCCGAAATCTGCCAAATGCGCTGGAAGTTTCTGAAGACAGGCTGTTATAATATTCATTTTTAATCTAGACTTTGTATAAGTCATTGATGACATTGGAATAATATCTAAAAAAACACACAAATTTAATTTAGACATTTGTTATATATCTTTATGGAAATTACCAGTAGAGGCATTCTTAAAAACAACATAATGACTTATAAAATAACACCATATTTGAAATATTTCAAAAACCACAAAACCTGCATATACAAAAATGATTTTTCTAAGGATATCAAATATTTTGCTAGTCCCCGACGCAAATCGAGGGGTGTTATAAGTTTGACATGTCAGTTCGTTTGTATGTATGTGTGTCTGTCTGTGGCATCATAGCTCTTCAGCGGATAGACCGATTTTGATGTGGTTTTTTCATTAAAAAGCTGACGTGATTTAGATGGTTCTTAGCTATAGTTTATGGAGATCTGACAATTTCAAGGTCATCAGCTCATCTACAGCTTTTTTGTAAGCACCGAAATATATATTAGGGTGTTTATTGCACTTTTGTATGTATGTGAAACCTAACAATTAAAATACTAACGAATGTTGATCTAACAACGGAGCTCGATGATAGGAGACCTAACCCTGGAATGCCTACTGGTAAACCCATCTACTTTGGACTCATTCGATTCGCCTTAACTAGATCTGTTCATAATTTCTAATGAGCCAATATGTCAAGGACCTGATGAATTAACTCCTAAATAACTGTGATGCGTTGTTTCAATCCCCGACGCAAAACTAAGGGTGTTATAAGTTTAACGTGTCTGTGTTTGTATGGGTATGGGAGTGTCTATCTATGGCATCATGACTTTTGAAAGGATGAATCGATTTTGAAGCGATTTTTTTCATTTGCGAGCTGACTTGATCGGGATGATTCTTAGCTACATTACAAATAGGTTTTGTCTTGTTTTTTAAATGTTTTTTTTAATTCCAAGGTTATTCAACTTACTCCATTTCTTTTCCCGAGCATCAATAAGTATAATTTCGATCAGTCTTCCGAAAGTTAATGGGTTGACTACGCTTGTGCTGGAGTGAAACACTTCCACTTTGTGAGGACTGCATAATAAAAAACGAAGAACATGAATAAAAAATAATATCTCTGTACAAAAGAAAAAATAATCCTACAAAAGTAAGCAGATTTTATGCTGTGGTAGTGAAGATCATTCAACAATCTTAGAAAATTTTCGTGTCACGGTGTGCGTGATTGAACTCCTCCGGAACGGCTTGACCGATTCTCATGAAATTTTGTGAGCATATTAAGTAGTTCTGAGAATCAGCAAACATCTATTTTTCATACCCCTAAGTGATAAGGGTAGCTCACTTCCACTTTTTTACTAAAATCACACTTAAAAAATAGCAGAACAACGTGTGCCGGGTCAGCTAGTACCATTACAATATTAATAATGTTATAAATTGAATATACACCAAGGCTCAGACAGACATCCGTGTTTATCAGATTTTCCCGCGTATGAAATTTTAACAGACAAACATGGTCTATATATAATTATATACCACATGTTACACGTGCGTCGCTCTCCTGCGGCCGGCCTATTGTGCAAGTCTGCCGACTACCCCATTCTTCGTTGCGGAACATGAGAGAGTCATTATGGTGACAGAAATAGGTAAGGCGCTTAATCCCTACCCGGGGAAGTTGCTGCACAGCGCTCTACCTAGGAGAATAAGGTATCCAGTAAACTTACTTTTGCTAGAGGCCAAACATCTCTGCCTCAGGTTGGCAAAGCGCAATCTTATACCTTCTTCTATATATAGAAGAGGAGGCAAACGATCAAGTGGGTCACCTGATGGACAGTTATCACCGCAACACCTTTAAAGAATGAGTACGCTCTTTTCTTGAAGGTTCCCAAGTCATAATCGTTTGGAAATACCGCCCTGGGTAACTGATTCCACAAAAATCTTATATTGGGTAAAAAATGTCTTCGGAGTTGTAGATCGCCACGCATCAAGATTATAGGCATGATACCTTAAGCTCTGACGCGATGTCCGAAGGTGGAAATCAGCGGCTGGAATTAAACCAAACAACTCCTTAGAGCATTCCTCATGATAGATGTGGTAGAGAACACTGAGTGATCCATCATCTCTACGCAACGCCATAAATCAAGCTGATTGGTAATTGCACGGTCATTGACAATTCGAATTGCTCTACGTTGAATGCGGTCAAACGGGAGGAGCTGGTACTGTAGAGCCCCTGCCCAGAGTTGAGAACAGTACTCCATATGAGGCCAAATTTGCGCTTTATATAGTTGTTAGCGATGGGTCGGCTTGAAATACTGTCTCGCTTTACTGAGCACACTAAGTTTTTTAGAGGCTATTTTAGGCTTCTCCTCCAGATGACCACGAAATTAAACATTACTCGAAATGTCAATGCTGAGTATACCAATGTAGGCTGTGGCAGTAAGCGAAACGCTTTAAAATCGAGGAGATGTGACAAAGGGAGTCTTTTTAGCGGAAAACGCGCAAACTTGTGTCTTGTTAGGGTTAAATTGCACCAGATTCTGCTGGCCCCAAAAGGAAATTTCAGACAAAAGATTGTAAATTTTAGACACAACTTGGTTCCGGCTCTCGATGACATGTTCCCGCGATATATTATTTCGGCTAAAGTATAAGGCTTCCCCAGTAGTCTCAGTTGCGTGAGATCATAGGACAAAGTCGTGAACAGATCTTCCCGCATGGTAGAATGCGAACCAAGGCAATTAGCATGGTGCATACATATACCAAATTTGGCTTTTACATTTTTTTGACCAAACATTTTGATGATAATCTGTGCGTCAGGGTATCAGTGAGTGTGACAGTGACAAAATCGATATATATCAACAAAATCTATTCTATTGACACTTAATAAGTCTACTATTGACATCATATTCTAATAATATGAACTGTTTGATACATCGGAAACCACGAAACATTTCTAGAAAAGGTAGGTAGGTGCCCCTCCGCTTCGCTTGGCTCATCCAGGCGGGGACACTGCTGCGCCCCAGATAAAAAAATGAGTAATTAAAAAAACGTTATGTCTTTTAGAAGCAAGGAATGTGTGATTTTATAACAATTTTACTGAGCCTCATATTGTTAATAAAGTATTTAGAACCATTATGTACCTACTGTATTATTATGACGCGAGTTTTTTCAAACTTCGATATTTCTTAAGGTGAATGAAATTATCTACAGTAAAAGTTTGGTAAAAATTAAATGCTTTCGATAAATAACGTGTTTATAAGGATAAGGATTAATATAATTTTTATGAAAACTCCTTCGCGAATAACGCATTTAAAAGCGCTATTAAAACCATAATTTTTTTTTATAGTAAGTTAACCTTAAAATGTTACTTTGAAAAGAAGACTAAAAATTAGTCGTTGACATTTTTGCGTAGCTTTAAACGTAAGTTTTAAAAACAGAAATATTCTAGATTTGGCGCCAAATTCTAAAAATTATCTGACTTTTTATAGATACTGTGTGGTCTTCAACTTATGATAATTGTATGAAGTTTCAATTACACCAAAAATTCAATCAATTTAAATGAAAAACAATCAATGACAAACTTGTTCTAAAATTCCGTAACATAGATACGTAGATACTAACAAGTTAAAACTACATAGATATAACATAGATACGGTGAATACTAAAATAGATACGTAGATACTAACAATGTTAAAACTACGTAAATACTAATAAAGATACGCAAATACTAACAAAGTCAAAACTATCACTTTTTATATGGTTTTACTTGCGCCATACTTACCAAATGCCTTTAGCAGCTGCTACAATAATAAGATTCACAGTATAGTCGGCAGGTACTATATCAATATTTGTTTTAGGGTCACATAGAAGTACACGATTGACACCTTTACCAATGAATGAAATCAGAAGTGTCGCGCCTGCCAGCGAATCTATCCAACCTGCAACTGGTTCGGTTTCAGTGGCACAGACTGTAATTTAAAAAAAACGGATAAATGTTAACCACTTCAAATACAATGAGGCGTCTACTGGAATCACTGCATCCGTTCGGGAGTTATGATGCCACAGGCAGACAGACACGTCAAACTTATAACACCTCTCTTTTTGTGTCGGGGGTTAAAAAAATGATAAATGTATAATTTAAGCCCATTAAAACTGGAAAATTAAAAAAAAGTATCTTCACGGCCATATCCTCAAAAAGTGGGCAGAAGGCCACTTTTTTGTTGCCCGACCCGGGGATCGAACCCGTGATCTTAAGAAGTCAAGTCCGAGAATACTACGAATGACCCTAAGTAACCCTGTATATAAGTTATTAATCTTAGATATCTTACTTATCGATGGTCGGACAATGATGGAAGGAATATCTCCAAACTTTTGAGCTATCAGGTTTTCAGCTAACGCTTTTGAAAATGTGTAAGTGTTTGGCCTGTTTCCTGAAATAAATATTAAATAATTAGTTTAAGGTTTTTCAAAACTATTTTTTAGTATTGCGTATAAGTGTTTTTTTTATAAAATTAAATCTAACCCCAAAGTAAGCAAATTATATGCTTGTGTAATGGGGTTAGTCAACGATTCTAATACATAGAAATACTTAAATATATACCAGAATAAATTTAATAAACACCCAGACCCGGAAATGCAGACATCTAAATGTTCGTCACACAAATGTCTGCCCCCGTCGGGAATCGAACCCGAGCCTCGCGGATGATCGGTGTAGTTAGGCGGGTACGCTAGCCACTCGACCAACGAGGCGGTCATATTATTAAATATTTTAAAATCGACATCGACAAAATATCCCAATATTTCCACTGCTATTGTTTCCACATGACTAAACTAACGATCATAATATGAAAGAACTACATGCCACATTGGAAGGAATCAAACAAACTTTAAGTGTATGTCAAGCATTGTTAATTAACAACAGCTAGATGCTCCGGCAAACTTCGCTCCACCCGTTCAGTTTGTAGGGGAAAGATTAATAAAAAATGACACTCACAATCAAAAATTTTGAAAGCGATAAAATATCGCAGATGGTAAACAAACTATATTAATAATATTTGGAAACAATGTAGTTGGTCTTGATAAATGAAGATGGCATTCTTGTCAAAAATATAATTAACAATAGAACACTAATAATCTTTGAATGATATATTTTATTAATTTATGTTTAATAATAACTTATAATTAAAATGTATTATGGTCGAATTTCGTCCAATGGGCGAAACACAAGTATATACAAATGTACGTGAATTGACTTTGGATACCTACTAGACAAAAAAAAACAAACCAATAATCTTTTTGACTTCCTCATCGCTAATGCCCGCCAGAATCAACTTTTTCAGATTGTCCAAGCTGCAGGGAGGTGGATACAAAACTTCTTCTATGTCAAAACGATCTGGATTAGAGTAAGCGGTAGATACGTACACAAAACTCTGAAAAAGTTTAGATATTTACGAGCGACTGTTAACCGGGGCCTTAACCATACAGCTGCGGTAGGTAAAATATAATAAACTAGCTGTTCTGGTGAACTTCGTCCTACCAGTTCAGTTTGCATGAAACAAATTAAATGTTGGTCTAGTCAAACGGAATGAAAAGTATCATATGTCTTTATCGTGGTTTTAAACTATCTCCAAATCAATTTGCAGACAAATCGGTTTAGCCGTTTTTTAGTTATAAAAAGTGCAACTAACACGACTTACTTTTATATGTGTATGCTTTCCCATGGAAATTCCTTAGCTATTGAGATATAGTAAGAGGGGGGTAGTAAGAATTTTGAGACGTGTTGAGATGATTCCTCGATTACACCATCACGTAAGAGGTGCGCAAAGTGACCTGGATCGTAATTTGTAACCATTTAACCTCTGTACTTTGCAAGACATAATAACTTCATCATAATCAGTTTAGGTATCAAGGTATGAACATCCAAACAAACATGGAACCAATATTTATTGTAAAAAGTCTTTTCTGCGTCGTGATATTTTTAACTCGTTTTGAATAGCCTTACGCCTTATCTCCGATGAGTCAGATGGAAGTACAACCAGCGCCACCACAACTAGTTTAAGACACTAAGTCCCACAATGTAACAGGTTTCAAGCCTATTATCATACCAATATTATAATGCTAACCGAGCAAATATCCAATCCCGGGCAACGTTATTCTTTATTAGAAAATTGAGAGACCCCATTTTCTTTTGTTAGCCCGACCAAAAGACTAAAATGCTAGACTGAAGAGGTGATATTTAAATAAATAAGTAACTTACTTTTAGTTTTTCCATTTTCCTGCACAATTCGAGAACTTTTTCAGTTCCGTCAACATTAATTTTTATAGCTTCTTCAAGTGACAGGTTAAATTTAACACAAGCTGCTACATGGAACACGACATCAACCTGAAAAATACGGCTCCGTACATTTAATGCATCTGGGTTAGTTCACGTAGGTGAATTAAATACATTTTAAGTAGAATTTAAGCACCGGAGCGCATTAAAATGACTGCTTCGTTCATTTATTTCACCTAGATGAGTTAAAAAAATAAATATTATTCACCTTGTTCTCCGCCACACACGCTGTCAAGATAATATAATATACTGTATTTTATTTCTATATTCATATGAACGGGCTGAAAGGACTATACACCTACGCGTCTCGAGTCTGGTATACGCTTGGTACACATCATTCGCGGTTGTAGCCGCTGTGACGAACTGTCTATGTCGTAACGTTTTTTTTTTATTTTGTAACCAAAACATAAGCGTGCGATTTGCAAATGTTAGTTTGGTTCAACAGGTCAAAGTATTTACTAAATATGGCAAAAAACAATTATAGACTATATTATAATGTTTTTGAGCTTCACTTGAGCTGTTATGAAATACAGTAATCATAAACACTACATGCGCAATTTATTTAATATTTACTATGTATTAAACAATTTTTATTATCTTAAAAATACAATATTTACAATATTTAAAATTCAAATACGCAGATCTATTTATTTCTTTTCTATAACACTGAAGGCGCGTAGCCCTATCGCGTGTTGACGCACCGCCCGGCTGTTGGTATTTATTTCAAAAATGTAGCCGAGTGAGACTACTGTATATTATATTACCGTGACTCTGTCGACACTCTTTCACTTAGCTACCACAGTTTCATCTATACGTCGAACCTTTTTTATTCCTTTTATCGACTTTCATTTTATCAATGTCGATAAAAAGATGATTATTTTAATGCCTAGTTCGATCGCCTCGTTGATATTTATTTAAGTATTTTGTAAACCCCGAAAAAAGGGTGTGCTACAAGTTTGAATCTCTGTATGTGTCTTAACACGTTTCATTGTCATTTGTGTTGTCTGAGGTATCTTAACTTTTGAACGGCTAAAACGGATGCAGATCTGTTTGTTAGAAAGCTGACTTGAATGAGATGGTCTTTAGATATATTGCACATAGATTTTTATAGAGGTTATTGAACATTTTTAATTTTAGGATTAAACTTGTGTGTGTGCACATCCGTACCTAAAGCTCGGTGAAGTTGCAAAAAATCGCGAGATTAGCAACAATTTAGTCAATCAAAAAAAACAGTAGCAGTCGTGGGACTGCCGATAGAAGTGAAAACGGAACTATTAAGTTGAGAGCAATTAAAACTACATATATGCAAAAATTATATGAATTTTTTTATGTCTTTTTATTAGTTACATATGATAGTTTAAACAAATCATGAACAAAATAAGAAAATATAAAGTGGTTGAAAAAATAATTAATATACAATTATCTTGTCAGTCAGAAATAGTCGATGTGTTAGTGTATACATGTACACAGGCTACTGCGCGTGCGCTAGTCTGGCTCTCCATAGCTATAGATATTATACTATTATCATTAGCATGTCGGTGACGCGAACCGAGGATTTTACCCTCTACCAAACTGCACAACGCGCCTAAAGAAGTTTTCACTTCAAAAACACATTCGTGCGTGCGCTACGAGTTTAACACGTGGGACACAAGCAAATAATTTGCTTAAACTGTGTTAGTACATTTTTCCCCCTTTCTCATAGAAGAGGAGACAAACGGTCTCCGTCACTTTGAACAACAGCAACACAAGTGGTTTTATTATAGCGTTGCCAACTTTTTCAGAACAGATGTACTTCTATTAAGGGGTCCAAGTAGTAATGTTTATAAAACTCCGCTACCAGTTATAACTCCTATAAAAGTGTATTGCAAATAATGATGTTTACACATTCAAACGTAAAATTAAAGCCACGTATGAAGGTAAAGGATGTGAAATAAAGTTCTCATTAGATGCACGAAGCAAACACTAAAACTACTTAGTGCTTAAAATAATAATAAATAAATAAATATCCCTGGACAAGTCACACAAATTGAATCTAACCCCAAAGTAAGCAAATTTTATACTTGCGTTATAAGTGTTAGTCAACGATTCTAATACATATAAATACTTAATTAATAGATACTAGAATACATTTAATAAATACCCAGACCCGGAAACGCAAACATGTAAATGTTCATCACACAAATGCCCGACCCCGTCAGGAATCGAAGCCGAGCCTCATAGTTGGTTGATGTAGTTAGACGTGTACCTACGTTAGCCACTCGACCAACGAGGCGGTCAAAATACTAATAGTTATTCAAAATCATCAAAATTTCATGACAAAACTCTTATCATATAAGAAAAAGAAGAATGAAGATGAAGAGAGGAATATTTGACATGTTTATTGTGCAGCCTCAGATAATACTCAAGCAATTCCTGAATAGACCACCTGTCTTTCTTGCCAGGCAGCTCGTAAAAGGCGAGCATAGGCTTATCATCACTAACACCGTGACATCTGACTAGGTGGTAGAGTTTCGCAGCGACTCGCCCGGATTTGTACCACCGCCTTACCTATTCCTGCCGCCATAACGTCATGACGTGTTCCGGTTTGGAGGGTAAGGTAGCCGGTAAACTTACTTTTGCTCGAGATCTAACATCCTGACCTCAGGTTGGCAACGCACCATTACCATCTTTGGTGTCTCTAGGCGGAGTGAATTTCTTACCATCAGGAAATCCGTCTTCTTGTTTGCCTTCCTATAACATAAAAAAAATTCGATCGAGCATCTGTCACCTTGTCATAATATTTTTTTATTCTTAACATTTAATAGATATTATTACCTTTTTTACAAGAGTGTCCGTGTCCTCTTCAGAAATGCCAATATTTTTTTCCACAAGACTACCGTTTATCATCACAACTTTTTTTAATAATTCTGGTTTTTCTTTATGAATCCTTGAAAACACCTGTAAATAGGTTACAAATTCACTACCTTAGTATAACAATATTAATAGGTAAATCTAACTAAAATTATTCATTTTGCAATTTTCCGCCAAAAAATTTATACGTATTATGGCGTAACAAAACAGGCAAAATAGTGCGCTAAGAATGAATTGGACTTACCGGGAGCTAAATCTCCCAAATATATCCAGCTCCACACCACACATCCCTAAACTGTTTTATTAGCACAGTTTTATTGTACAAGTAATCTCGTAACAAACATACAAAATAATAATAAAATATGCTGTGGAGTTTGGAACCTCCTCGTTTTGTTAGTAAAAAAATAAACTTATTTTCTTCAATTAGACTATCCTTGTTGCAACAATGTAATGCACATTACATTAATTGTTAGTATATTTATAAGATATTTTATGCAAAACATTGTATATCTAAATTGTATATCTAAAATCTACTAGATGGTAGAATTTCGCAGCAACTCGCCCGGATGGGTACCACCGCCTTACCTATTCCTGCCGCCATAACGTCAACATTTCCCGTTGCTGTATTATGCTGTTGGAAACGTACCGTTACCGCCTTTGGTGTCACTAGGCGTCATCATGAAATACCTCTGCTTGTTTGCTTTCCAGTATCATAAAAAAATGACGGGTTGCACTCTGGGAGTGCCGGAAGAAGTAAAAACTTGAATAGGTATCAACATTGTGCATTTTTGATATTTTGAAATGATTAGGGAATAATTTTGCAAGAATTGCTTTTATTATCAGTATCAAAGTACTATCATTTATATGTAAAAAAAAAAAAAAAATGGTATACCATTTATATGGTAGAATAAAATATTCATTTGTTGCGCTATCGTACACAAACATGACAACACGAACATTCGCGCAAGCGCCCTGCGCCGTCTTACGAATTTTCGATCAGGTCACGAGTCCTGATGGGAGTTTAGAAGTTTTTACCCATTCCAAAAAAAGTGCGCAACGCCGCTAAAGAAGTTTTCACTTCAAAAAAATGAAAAAGGAAACATTTCATACAGGTATTTTCATCAGAGTTTCAGTTCTGGTTTTGAAGTCTAGGTTACGCTTATTTCGAACCAAAATGTATATTTTATCAATTCCAGTGCAACCGTAAAGCAGTTTTTCTAGAAGAACCTGCAAAAAGTATTTCTGTGATTATTTAGTAATTATTACCTTCACACTGAGCCTAAGTATTATTTTTAATCTACTAGCTATACCTAGCTACCTACATTCATACCAGTAGCACACTACGAAGGACGTTAGTATCACCTAATAAATATATTATAATTAAATTAAAAATACCCCTGACACAAGAACTTAATTTCCCTTTAAAAAGTAAAAAAAAATTGCAGACATTCGTATAATCTCATCACTTTCACCCCCACAACTTTTAGCCAGCTCAACCGATTTTTATAAAACACTAGCTGTCCCGGCGAACTTCGTACCGCCCGTTCAGTTTGTATGGGAAAAATTACAATGTTATTACGTTTCCGAACAAATGATGCTCGAATTTAATTAAGTAACCACGTTTCCGAACAAACGATGCTCTTTCAAGACAATATAGTCTATGGCTGTTAATGACATTGACATTCGTTACGCGCGTTTTTTAAAATATGCAAAATTAAATGTACATTTTTCAAAATTTTCGAGCGATTTTCTTAATATTTTTTTCCGTAAGAACCTTCTCCTAATAATAACAAATACAACAAAAAAAGAATGAGTGAAATCGGTCCAGCCATTCACGCGTGATGCCGTGACCAAGGAAAACGGATTATATATATCGATATTTAAAAACACTCGCCTATAAGTTACCTTTAGTATAAAAAAAACTAAATTCAAATCACTAATTCGGATTTATGATACCAGTTCATTCATCAGGTCAAAGCCTGGACAGATCTCCATAAACAAACACACGCACAGACACACACACACACAGACACACACAGAGGCACACACAACACACACACACACACATATGCCGTACTTACCGCTCGTTTTGCGTCAGGTATTAAATATCATACATGTCTGACAACATTGTCTTTGAATCTTTGGTTTCACCAAAAGTTGTAAGTTACTTCGGGCGGCAGATCCACAGTTATCCAGTTAACGAGCAAGTTTGATAATTTGTTCTTACTCTTTGTAGGTATAATTGCTAAATAATTTTCGAAGATAAAAATAAGTTCTGTAACTTAGACCGTACCAAAAAAAGTGTTTGTCGTTCCTATCAAAAAGTGAAATAAAAAGCGTTGCCTGTCTGTGAGAATCCATTGACGTAATGTTTTATTTAATCCAAAATTTAATCTACCTTTTCTAAGAGGAGAAGGATAATTCACTTATGATTCTAAACTACAGAATTTAGGTAAATTAATCAAAGTTATGTCGAGAAATTCACTTTATTAAAATTACCTTTCCTAAGAATCCTGTACCACCAGTGAGAAAAATTGATTTCCCTTCATAGAACTCTGGAACTGATTGATACATGGTAGTATTTGGTACTTTCCTGGAAATGACAAAGCCAAAATTCGATCTGAAATTATTAATAAATATTATTATTAGTTTTTAATAAAAAACACAACAAAAAGCACAACCAGGGCACCCACGACTAGCCGAAAATACTAAGTCCCACAATGTGATAGGTGGCAAGCCTATCGCCAACCGGGCACATATCCTATCCCGAGCAACGTTTTTTTTATTAGAAAATAGGAAAAACCCCAATTTTCTTTTTGTTGCCCGACCCGGGATTCGAACCCGCGACCTCATGCAGTCAAGTCCAACAATTGAACCGTTAGACCACAGATAATAATAATAAATATTATAATAATAGTGTTTTAGTTTTATCGTACATTTATTATATATTTAGAATGCTTTTTTTAATGTTTGTTTTCTAAAGAACACCACATTACCCGATTTATTTAAATTAAGATGAATAAGGAGGCTGTTTGATTTACTTTGACTATTGTGGATTTGTGTATTTGTTACGTGACTGTGAATCCTAATCTATACTTATTAAATAACATGTTCTGACTGACTAATTCATCATCCCGAGCAAAAACTGTTCGTGTTACAACCAGGAAACTTGGTGAGTAGCGATATTTTGTTGAGTTAACACCCACTAAGGAAGATTTTCGTTAAATTCAACCCGTAAGGGCCACCCCCTTATAATAGAGACTGAAAGTTTGTATGGAAGATAGTCATTTTTAAGTTAGAGACGTGAAAATTTATTTTTGGGCTATATTACTAGAAACATATTTAAGCGTTTCTGGAAATTTTACCCCTAAGGGGGTGAAATAGGTTTTGAAAATTTGTAAGACAGTACTTATTAATAGACTACTGATTAATATAAATAAATATCTGCGTTTAAAACCAGGACTAAATTGTTCATACAGTTTTTAATTCAACTTCAGTTCAGTAAACATGTTAACTGCCACGTGAGCAAAGCTACGGGTAACAGTTAGTAATAATATAAATGCGAAAGCTTGGTAAAATAGATGAATAGATGTTTCACACAAAATTTGATAGACGGATTTATATATAACTTCACAGTAATATAGGTTAGGAATATACATAGTAACACATTATGATTGTAAATTGAAATGTATTGTATAATTAGGATACTTGTAATACGTACTTCCATCCTTTAATATCCTATCCACATTAATATTATAAATGCGAAAGGCACTCTGTCTGTCTGTTCCTCTTTCAATTCTAAACCGCTGAACCGATGCCAATGAAATTTGATATTGATACAGCTGAAGATCGACAAGAGAAGCCGGTACAGAGTCGCGAGTATACATAAAAAAGTATCTTCACTCCCGTATTCCCGAAGAGGTTAGCAACTGTACAACCAAGGCACCCAAGACTAACCAAAGGTCAAGGCAAGGCAAGGCAAGCCATTCGTCAAAAGGGTCAACGTTGATTTATTACAAAGTTAAAAAGGCAAATTTTCTTTACGCCTGATCCGGGGATCTAACCTTGGACCTCAAGAAGTCAAATCCAACACCTATACGATAGACCACAGAAGTGACTTTTATTACTGCATTGTAAGGTTTTGATATAATCCTGTTTTAATTGCAAATGATTTAAGTAATGTGTATTAAAACTTCACTTGCCCCCACCTTATGCGCACGGATATCGCATTCAAACTGACAGTTGGACTTAGAATGCAATACTAAAATTTTATGAAATACTAGATATTGTCCGCAGCTACACCTGCGTTTAAGAGTAATTTGCTCACCTAAAGGAACCAGTTTAAATTATCGGTGTAATAATTTTAAAGCAAAAGAAAGATTTAAGCATCTTAAGCATCTTCACGCCCAAATCCCCAATGGGGTAGGCGGAACCACAACCAGGGCACCCACGACTAGCCGAAGACACTAAGTCCCACAATGTGATAGGTGGCGAGCCTATCGCAAACCGGGCACATTTCTAATCCCGAGCAACATTTTTTTTATTAGAAAATTGGTAAAACCCAATCTCCTTTTTGTTGCCCGACCCGGGATTCGAACCCAGGACCTCATGCAATGAAGTCCAACAACTGAACCGCTAAACCACAGAGATTTAAATTTAGATTTCAACAAAAGTATATCATAGACGTAAACAAATCGGGACCAAAGCAAATGCATGCTCTTTCAAATAATAATGGAATATCTATTATGTAAAAAAGCGTTATTTTAAACTAACGTACATGTTACAAACTAACAACAACAAAATGTACATTTAAACCTTCAACCGTTTCGTAGTTTGAAAGCTTTAAGCATACAAAGGGACAGAGAACGCGACTTTGTTTTGTACTATGTAGTGATTTGAATTTCTTTTAAAAATTACGGAGAAATATTTTAACATACATACCTCCTTCTTTGCAAATTGTTAAAAATGGTTAGTCCGAGGCTCATATAGCGCTGCTCGTAGCTTAACTAATACCACGTATCGTCATAAATCTCTTCAAGAGACACGCCGCCTGAATTTACGCAAACTGCAGGTCGCGGAATACTTAAATACTTAAATGCTCCTCGTGCGAAGTACATACATTCTATAGTCTAGCTACAAAAAAATATATTTAGTGATTGTGGTGACGGTTTATATTACGTAATTCACTAACTTAATTGGGTAATAAATAATACTGCACGTGCAAGAAAGTAAAAATAATGTCATATCTTACTAATATATATATTTACTACATTTTCAAAAGGTTGTGTGTTTGTCAAATTGATGGATAAGGGTAACTTTTTAGCCAAGAGGGAGGAAAGCTAGCTCACGTTGGCTAAATAAGTCGTGGAAAACGATTGAAAGCCATATTTATATAAGAAGAAGAAAAGAGGAAAGCTGTCAGATCCGGAGAAAAAATATATCATAACATCGCTCGTTGCATCGTGAGGGAAAGAGAAAGAAAGACAAACAAATCAAACAAATATAAAAAACAAGACAAAAGGATTATAATATTAGTAGTTATTCAGAATTTTGATCTCTAAACAATAGAATGAGGAAAATCAACAATATAATTAGTAATTATCTTAATTATTGATCAACCTTAAGAATTTTAAATATCGTACTCATTGTGCTATTAGATAATAACCAGTTGTTCTGAGTTTTTCTTATATTAAATTTCATTCGCATTAATGTTTTTGGATACCTCACGACAACTCCAACAGTCATGACAAATGGTATCATTATATCCTACTAATATTATAAATGCGAAAGTTTGTGAGTATGTATGTATAGATGTTTGCTACTCTTTTACGCTCGAATGGCTAGACGGATTTGTCTGAAATTTGGAATGCAGATAGATTTTGACATGAATTAACTTGTGATCCTGATCGCATATCAGGTTCCTGTGAAAACGCGGGTGAAGTCGCAGGTAACATCTAGTAGGTATCAAAATGATTGTAAGGTTTCACTCATATTTTTTTTATTTTAAGAACAGTTTAGAATAGTAAACTGAAACTAAACAAACCGAAAGGCTTAGGATGATTATTACCCTTTAAAACTAAGAATCCCCAAACCAAAACGCCATTAAGCGCAGACTAGAAAATTTTACCACTTATGGCCACAGCTCGAGGGTCGCCGAAGCGCACCTGAAGCCGGTGCTGGATGCTTCAATATGCGGGACACCGATTTTTTTTATAACATTGGAAGGCAAACAAGCAGACGGATTTTCTGATGGTTACAAATTCCCGCCGCCTAGAGACACCAAGGGTGGTAATGGTGCGTTGCCAACCAGAGGCCGGGATGTTAGACCTCGAGCAAAAGTAAGTTAACCGGCTACCTTACCCTCCGAACCGGGACTCGTTCAGGAATACGTAATCGTGCAGGAATACGTAAGGCGATAGTACCAATCCGGGTGAGTCTCTGCGAAACTCTACTATCTGTGCAGATGTCACTGTGTTAGTGACGGCAAGCCTATGCTCGCCTTTTACGAGCTGCCTGGCAGGAAGGCAGATGGTCTATTCTACAAAGGAGCCCAGACCAACACGGGGGGGGGCGATTGCGGGACATTGAACATGCGGGCTCTCGTAACACAATATGCTACAGCCGAACTTCATGAGCTGAACAGATGGACTAGCGACGTGAATGCTGCAGCCGAATATCAAATCAAGACACTGTATCACTCCTTCCCTTACCTAAATCTGGAAAGAGCACCGGACCACAGCCGATGTTGCAATTTAGATTTTGTTGCACAACAACAACATTATGGAAGAAGTACATTCTACACCTGAATGTATCCTGGCACAATCAGTATCAGAGCCATTACCTCAACGAACGATTAAGTATCTTACTTTTTGTAGCCCCAACATTTATCAATTAGTACCTACTTTAATCGACCACCATCGTCACTCCCCTCATACGAAAGCGGGTCCCGTATTTCACCAATGTTATCACCTTTATCGTTTTGCTAGAGACAATCTATATATACAAAAGAAAGTGGTGTTAGTTACACTATTTATAACTCAAGAACGGCTACATCGATTAGGCTGAAAATTGGTAGAGAGGTAACTTAAAACCGGGAGAAGGACATAGGATACATTTTATCCTATCCAATGGTGAGGAAACTGGGAAAAACAACATTTTAATTTTTCCCATACAAACTAAACGGGCGGAACGAAGTTCGCGGGAACAGCTAGTATATCATAATGTTTAGAAACAAAGTAGTTGGTCTTGATAAATGATGATGGAGTTCTTATCAAAAAGATTATAAAAAATTACCTTAGTAAAATTTGTAAATTAAGTGGTAAAATTTGTAATACTAAACTAATCATTATTTCTTACAATGAAAAAGTAACTAACTATTTAGTTGAAAATTTATTTTATTGCATTAGGTGTAAATTATTAGCTTTATTAGTAGAATTATTTTAGTATTATTATAAACAACTAGCAGCACCACCCAGCTTCGCACGTGTGGACAAACTCTCCCCCTTTTCAATTACTCTATTTATTAAAAATAAATATCGCCTCTGTGGTCTAGCGGTCCGGGTGTTGGACTTGACTGCATGAGGTCCCGGGTTCGAATCCCGGGTCGGCCCACAAAAAGAAAATTGGATTTTTGCAATTTTCTAATAAAAAAAATGTTGGTCGGTTGGCGATATGCTTGCCACCTATCACATTGTGGGACTTAGTGTCTTCGGCTAGTCGTGGGTGCCCTGGTTGTGCCTCTGCCAACCTCTTCGGGGATATGGGCGTGAAGATACTTTTTAAAAATAACTCCTCAGTTTCGTAGTTTCAAAAATCTCAGCATAGTCATAAATACAGCGGACTTTTATACTTTGTAGTGACATAAAGTCCACAGTTAAATAACTGTACTTAATAGCTGTAATAATGTTACTCATAAATTAAAAATGTAATTAAAAAAAATATGACGAAAAAAACTATTGCTTGTTTAGGATTGCTACAGAATAATAGTACTAGATCGGAATATCTAAACACATCAGGCTTATTCATAAACGTTGTTTATTCATGAACGCTTTTAATCACCAATTTAAATAATGTTTAAAAATGTTTATTCATAAACGCTATTTAGAGTTAATCATTTGTTTAAATATACTCTTAAATAGCAGGCTGTCACTTTAAACAACCTCGGACCCTTGTTTAAAACCTTAAACAACAAAATGGCTGACTAAATTTCAAACAGCTGATTTTATATGCATTGACAAAATGCAACAACTAGCCATTTAATATGGCTTATTTGTGTACATTCTTATGAATTTTCTATAATACACGCATTGAAATATTTTAATTTCGTCGAAGTTTGAACAAATTTGGACGGGATATGTTGGATTTTGGAACAATATAGGACTATTATAACATGTTTTATTATGGAGATGGCCAATGACTCCTATGAAGAAACGAATAGTTTTCCAGAACATTTTTTGATATTGGAAGCAAAAAAGTAGACAGATTTTCTGATGGTGAGAATTTCACGCCGCCTAGAGACACCAAAGGTGGCAATGGTGAGATTCAAACCTGAGACTGAGATGTTAAACCCCGAGCAAAAGTAAGTTTAACGGCTACCTTGTTCTACGAACCGGAACAATTCAACAGCAAGCGCTGACGCAGAAATAGGTAAGGCGGTGGTACCAATCCGGGTGAGTCGCCGCGAAACTCACCTCCTAGTACGTCGTCACGGTGCTAGTGACGGTAAGCCTATGCTCGCTTTTTACGCGCTGTCTAACAGGAAGGTAGATGGTCTATTCTATAAAGGAACTCAAACCAACACGGGGGAAAATATTACAGAAATGACATCATTTTATATTTAGTTTAGTAACATAATGTAGATGCATTAAAAAACATTATCTTTGAAATGCAGTGTACCATTTCAAACGTTTTGTGTCTATGTTGCATCAACTTTATTTACTCTAATAAATTTAATTTAATTGTAGTAAAATACGAGTATTTTTTTGTAGAAATATAAATACTCTTTAGCAAGAGGTTATAGATGTCCGACACTGTATTCAGATACTTTATCTGAGGTATTCAGAAACAACAATGTTGACAACGGATGACAATTGTTTATTCCACTTTTAGCAAAAGAAATACGCATACAGCCACATTTCTACCAAAATCTACCAAATTAAACAGTATTTAACTAAGCATTGTCAAAATGTACTTTATGAATAACAAATTTTTAAATAATTTTTAAGGCTTAATCAAATGATTAGTTAAGCAATGTTTAGGAGGTTATTTAGCTATTTTTTATGAATAATGCAGATAATTTATGAAGTCAATTTGATACTATCGTCGACTTCTTAGTTAAGAGATGTACCTATGTCGGTACAGCACCACTAACTTATCAGCCCAGGACCTTTAGACAAATGGCACAAACGCTATTGTAATGGAATAGAATAGAATTCTCATTGTATGGGATTGACATAAGTATACGATATGTAATTTGATCCGACAAATAGAGTTTTTAATTGGTAGCCAAATGTTATTGTAGTCTAAACGATTTTACGAAACGTCAGAATACTTCATTCATTTTATCGTTTACCGTAGCCAAGTGGCCGGTTTGACAAACGAATTCTACTAGAAGCGAACGACAATAGGCGGACGCCAAACACTTGAAGTTATCGCTACAAAATGGCGAATATTTTGATCAGCTGACAGCTGTGTGGAAGTAAAAGTGTGTTTATGTGATTGTTATTGTATGTTTTGGTGATTTTTTAAAACCACCACCAAGATAATTTAATATATTAGCGAGTTCATTCCACATCCTCACACTTTTAATTCGTCCTTGAGGACCTTACTGGGGTCTCAATAGGTCTCCATGCCTCTAACATAAACATAAACTACAATAAGGGCTTGGTGACTGAGTGATGCCATTGTTTATTGTTTGGTAGTTTCTTATTAGAATGAAAGGGCTTTTTAAATAAATGTAGGAAAGTATTGGTACCTTTCCATATAATGTAAAAGAATTGCAAATTGCTATGGGTTTTTGGTTGCTCTATACTCGTCTAATACTTTAAGTAATATTATAATTACTATAATATTCTAGCGTTTTTTTTTAAAGTATCTTCACGCCCATATTTCAACGTTCACGAGCAACGTTTTTTTTTAATTGGAAAAATCCAATTTTATTTTTGTTGCCCGACCCGGGACTCGAACCCGGGACCTCTAGCAGTCCAGTCCAACAACTGAACCGCTAGACACAAAAAAGAATAAAATAGAAAAAGATACAATAAAAATAGATAAAAATAGAAGACAAACTGTCTCAACTTTTCCCAAATCACCATAAAACTCGCGCACTTTAAAATGACGTTTGAGAACGGAATGAAGGGAATGAAATTCGGAAACATAAACAACTTTGGTAGCGATTGAACAGAATAAGCGTTCGCTATCTCGTAGTACATTTGGCTACCAACTGATGAACGATATTGCTAAGGCGTTAATATTTGCTAGAATAGAATAGATAGGAAGCGTTTGCCATTTGTCTAGAGACACAGTAAACAGCAACGCTAGTGTGAAATTGTTACCTAGAAAATAACTGTCTTAATAAAAAAAGCATAAAAATTATATTATAATCAAAATCTATATACTAATACGCGATGCAAAAACTTTGGACCCCTTTTTACGAAAATTGCACGGCTGCGTCCGCATTGAGCATAAAATTTGGCCCACTTATAACTTATGTGTAGGAGTAGTGCTGAACGCTAATATTTTTCAATAGTAATGCTTAAAAGTACATTAAATCAATAAATATAACATTACCCACACTACCATGCATTTGACTTTAACACTAAAAAGTTTGGAAACAAAGTAGTTGGTCTTGAGAAATGAAGATAGCGTTCTTATCAACAAGACATTAAAATATGTTGTGGTCCAATTTCGACTAACGGGTGACCACCAGTTTCAGTAATTAGGCGGATTTTGTTCCGTTTAGAAAGATGGCGCCAAATTTAAAAAAAATTGTGTGTGTACTTTTGTACAAGCCTTAGAAGTTATACTTCTTCGGCGTAATAAGATAAAAATCTTTTTAAAAATTTTATCTTTTGCCTTATTTTACATTTGTATACAAAATGACACTAACCATAGAAAAAAGGTATTTAATACATTAAAATTTTTATTATAATGCATTATTTAGTTAAATAAAGTGTATTTAATATTTAATAAAAATATCACAAAAAACTATAATGTTATCTATAGCTAACTTCATCATGTCAGTTTTTCGTGACGGTGTGCGCGCGCATCGTAAAAATTTTCCCTCATCATTTTTTTCTAACGCGCCAAAAGAAGTATGACTTCAAAAAGCACCCGAGTGTGAAACGCTCAAATGACGCTCATAAACGGCATAGTGACTATTACGAGTAGTCAGTCGAAGAAAGAATGTATTGAAACGTTAACTAGTCTATTTTATATAGAACAAACTAGCTGACCCAGCAAACTTCGTATCGCTTGACATTAATGCTTAGACAGTAGCGCAGTCTGTCGGATCCGATGTGAAACATTCTAAAATCAACAACTACTTATTATTAAAAAATTAATTAAAAAAAACATTTTCCAGTGGACCAAATTGTGAATCTAAACCATTCTCGGATTCCCTAGAACACATACAAAAAGTTTCATCGACATCGGTCCAGTCGTCTAGGAGTTCAGTGAGATACACACTCACAGAAGAATTATATATCTATATATATAAAAGAAAGTGGTGTTAGTTACACTATTTATAACTCAAGAACGGCTACACCGATTAGGCTGAAAATTGGTAGGGAGGGAACTTAAAACCGGGAGAAGGACATAGGATACTTTTTATCCTGTTTAATTTTGAGGAAACTGGGAAAAACAACATTTTAATTTTTCCCATAAAAACTGAACTGGCGGAACGAAGTTCGCGAAAACAGCTAGTAAGTATATAAAGATTACCAATCGGACACTTTTTACTAGCGTACTTCGAATGGTCTTCATTAAATTACGTTGTCGCGTCATTCTTTTAAAACTATGACCTCTTAGGCGGTTCGTTGAAAAGAAATTAAGCCAGAAGTAATTTCGTTCAAAATTGAATACTTTCGATGAATAACGTGTTTATTTAAATAATTATTAATATTGCGCCAATAATGTATTATTTTAAACGTTAATTCAATATTTTCAATGAATAATATGTTTAATCAGAGTTTTTTTGCGTTTTTTGTCGGGTCCGAGTAAAAAAGACCATCTGCCTTTTTACCAGGCAGCTTGAAAGAGGCAAGCACTGGTTAAAATTGGGCATTATTAAAGAACTACTGATCCACCGCGTCACCTATCCTTGACGCAGTAACGATTCTGTCATCTTCCGGTCGAGAGGGTAGGTTAGGTGGTAGACTTACATAATAGACCTAACGTGGTGGTCTAATCTATGGTATCTACGGGACACGGTTATCTCTTACCATTATAAGGCATGTATGATAGTTCGCTGACCTATCACAAAAAATGCGCTAACAATGTATTATTTTAAACTGCTATTAAATTAATATGCCGGGAGAAGTGAAAACTTGAATATTAACGTTGTTCGTTTTTGATATTTTGAAATGGTTAGGGAATAATTTTGCACAAAATTGCTTTAATTATCAGTATGAAAGTAATAACATTTATGCACAAATATTATTTTCATATCAATAACCTGCGTTTGACTTGACATTCATCCGAACCGGAACACGTCGTGACGTTATGGCGGCAGGAATAGGTAAGGCGGTGGTACCGATCCGGGCGAGTCGCTGCCAAACTCTACCACCTAGTCAGATGTCACGGTGTTAGTGACGGGAAGCCTATGCTCGCCTTTTACGAGCTGCCCAGCAGGAAGGCAGGTGGTCTATTCTGCAAATGATGAGATAAATTATTAAAACATCGTGACATCTGTCTAGGTGGTAAAGTTTCGCAGCGACTGGCCCGGATTGGTACCGCCGCCTTACCTATTCCTGGCGCCATAACGTCAGCGCTTGCCGTTGACGTGTCCGGGTTCAGAGGATAAGGTAGCCGATAAACTTACTTTTGCTCGAGGTCTAACATCCCGGCTTCAGATTGGCAACGCATCATTATCACCTTTGATGTTTCTAGGCGGAGTGAATTTTGACTCCATTTCATGACGAATGGCATGGATCTTCAATGGCATGAAAACTACTGTCACAACAACAGCAAGCAACAATATAAAAAGTCAATCAATATTAAAAAGAGAAAAAAATGTATCTTCCCGCCTATATCCCCGAAGAGGTAGGCAGAGGCACAACCAGGGCACCCACGACTAGCCGAAGACACAAAGTCCCACAATATCCAATCCCAAGATACATTTTTTATAAGAAAATTGGAAAAACCAAATTTTTTGTTCCCTTGCCTGACTCTCGGATTTAAACCCGGAAACTCAGGCAGTCGAGTCCAACACCTGGACCACTAGACCACAGAGGCCATCAATATTAAAGCTCTGTAAAACTGCAAAACCCTATTCCAATTTCATTGCGATTTTTCTTTATTGTTAGGTTTAGATATTTTACTCAATAATCAATTTACATGATAATCACTTTTGCCTGGTTCCTATAATCAACGAATCGTAATCCGTCAGCTAAACCATTCGTAGTTTGTTCAAAAGTAACGGAGCGTTACCAATATTTTCAAAAAATGTTTAGAAAAAATAGTCGGAAACGAGCAACCGTTGTTAGTAATCTTACTAAGCGTACAAAATACTACCATCCGTAAAAAAAGGACTCGTTTTTTGAATATAGGAACCGGGCATTAACCTATTTATAAAAAAACTAGCAGTTTTACACAGCTTCGCCTGCGTAACTAGGCTTCTACTGAACCGATTTTAATGAAACAAAGCCTATGTCACTTGGAGATAATGTAGGATTCTAAATGTGAAAAATGTTTGAAATCGGTCCAGTAGTTTATTCATTTCAAACAAACAATCAAAAAATCATAACTTTCCTCTTTACAACATTGGTATAGATCATTAATTTTTTTTCTGTACAGACCAAGTCATCTCGTGTTTTTTTCTGTAGCCAATTTTTTGTGCACTACCTAATGTGCGTTTTTGTCACCACCAGGGTAAACTGGGGGAAAATGCTTTTTGCCATTAAGTTCGCCTTTGTACATTTATTTTAGTACAATAAAGTCCCGGATTGGGCATCAAAGAGTAAATTGGGTTTTTCCAATTTTCTAATAAAAAAAATGTTGCTTGGGATTGGAAATGTGCCCGATTGGCAATAGGCTTGCCACCTATCACATTGTGGGACTTATGCCTGATTTCACCAAGAGCCCCTATATTTTAGGGGACCTTTTAACCTGTTTTAGGGGACTGTTTTGTATGGAAACAGTCCCATAAGTAACGTTAAAAGGTCCCCTAAAATATAGGGGCTCTTGGTGAAATCGGGCATTAGTATCTTCGGCTAGTCGTGGGTGCCCTGGTTGTGTCTCTGCCTACCGCTTCGGGGATATGGGCGTGAAGGTACTTCTACAATAAAGGATTAAAATAAAATGAATTAATAACGAGCATAAAAAAAACATAAAAAGTTACTAAAAGAGTCGGTAAAACACACTAGTTAGAGTGTAATAACACAGGAACTTACACAATGTAGCGCTTTTTTAAAATGTTATGTTCCACACTTAAACATGTTTTTTTAATTTTACGATTAACCACTTTAACTGCAAGTTAAAGGTCGACTGTATTTCATTTCACTTTTTTAATTATTTATATTCGTGCTGCATACAACAATTTTACACATTTTTCGTATAAGTAGAGATAACAAATAAAACATTCTCAACAAAAACACGTTTATTTTGGCTAAGTACAGAAATCGATTAGTAATAAAGGTGATCTGAGCCTTTACCATGAATTTGGTATAGATTACGTTCGGTAAATTACGTGTCGAAATCTATGACACTTTTATCTAAAAATGTGTTTTTCTTAGTTACCGATAGAGGCACTGTTCAAAGTTTCATACAAATAATTTACAGAGACGGTAGCCAGTATAGTAAACTTGACAAGCCGTAAACTCATGGTAAGGGCTCTGTCATCAGTCTGTTACCATTTCTTAGACACCTATTATACAGCAGGTTCTACTGTCAGTTTTACCACAGTCAAAGAAATAACTTACCATATTCTTATCACATCTTATCATATTTTTATTATAAACCCGAAAGTTTGTATGTTTGTTTGTTTGTGGCTCCTTTACGCAAAAACTACTGAACCGATTTTCATAAAATTTGGCACTTGCACATTTAAACTGCTATTAAATTAATATGCCGGCAGAAATGAAAACTTTAATGTTAACGTTGTGCATTTTTGATATTTTGGAATGGTTACGAAAATTTGGCACATACATAGAAGATTACTTGGATTAACACATAGGATAGTTTTCCAGATATAACAGATAGGATCCCGAAATAATGTTCTTGTGGGACCACGTAGACAACACCGCGGGCAAATTCGTGGGCAACAGCTAGTAATTTATAACTCCAGGTATTTCATTACCATGTCTCGAATTTATGATTTCTTTCTCGAAATATAGCTAATGTTTCCGAGATGGTCCCACATACATTTTATCAATATCCCACTAGTAGTTCTGAACTACTACTCTGTAAGAATGAACCAGGAAAATATCAATAATACGCCAACTGTTTGTTATTAATCAAAGTTTATTTTATAGTCTTTTAGGTGTTCTCCTTCATAAGCGATATACCGACGTAGGCCGACGAATAATCCCACCATCAAAACATTTTTAAACACTATTCCCGGGATTGAGTTCAGTTCTCGCCGTAATTTTTTTTATGATAATGGAAGGCGAAGAAGCAGACGGATTTCCTGATGGTGAGAAATTCACGCCACATATACCAAAGGTGGTAATGGTGCGTTGCCAACCTGAGGCCAGGATGTTAGGCCTCGAGCAAAAGTAAGTTTACCAGCTACCTTACCCTCCAAACCGGAACACGTCAACAACAAGCATTGGACGTTATGGCGGCAGGACAAGGTAAGGCGGTGGTAACAATCCGACCGAGTCGCTGCGAAATTCTACCACCTAGTAGGACGTCACGATATTAGTGATGGCAAGCCTCTGCTCGCCTTTTACGAGCTGCCTGGCAGGAAGGCAGGTGGTCTATTCTGCAAAGGAGCCCGGACCAACACCGGGGAATATGATGGTTGCTACTATCTACTATCATATTTGTTGAGTCTTGGGTCAAAAATTCGTTCACCATGATGGCATTGTGCTAAGGCGCATTATCGTGGTGCAAAGTCCGACAACTTTGTAGAATTCAAACATTGAGTTTTTCTAGCATGTCCTCAGCGACTCTCATGCCATTGACCTTTAAGGCAAAATTCAGGTCTTTCGGGACACGGTTTTTTTATTAATGTTAAAATATTTGCACACCAAAATATGGTAGAACGTGTTAATATACCAAAATATTTTTGTAACATCTCATTTACACACATATTCCGCAAATAAATAATTTTCTGTTTTTATTTCTTTCTTTCTTTGTATTTGACGAAAGTATAAAAAAATAATGACTAATAATTATTATTTTGGTGATTTTGTAAACAGTGGTGTATTTTAGAATTATTTACCCACAATGATGATAAATCCTGTAAAAGGTTATGATTAAAATGGATATTTATTTTTATATATAAAATACTTTTTAAAGAAACGCTCAGGTCCAATATCGGGAGTTATGAATTTTTACAATAAATAATTTATGAATTATTGAGTATGTGTGAAAATCCCTCGATTACCTTTAGTGCAAGTCAGAATAAATAAAAAAAAACTGTTTTTCAATTAGTTCTAATAAAGTCTATGTTATAACTTATTGTTTAACCATCAAAGTCCCCAAACTGCTATTTTGTAAGTCATATTTTTCAAAATAATTGACAAAAATCATTACATATGTAATGTCTTTTACCATAAATAACTATTACGGAATTTTAGTTTTATTATATTTTTACGGCATTATAGAACACATTTGCCAATTTTCACTTGTAAATTGTTTTTAGTTCTGCGTAAAAAATGCATTTTAGGTATAGGTATACCTAAAAATCTATTTTAAATTTTTTAGGTATAGGTATACCTAAAAATCTATTTAAAAAAATACATTTTTAGGTATTTTAAAAAAATACATGTTTAGGTATAGATATACCTAAAAATGTATATTTTTTTCAGAGCGCAACCTCCGTTTATAATAGAAACTACTTTGAATGTATTATAATACATCCATAATCTTTTTTAACAGATAAATTCGCAAAGTGTCTTTTATGCAACCTTATATCTTATATTTACTATACTTTAAGCCTTAGGTAACATTGTATTTGACTTTGGTAAAGCCAAATTCTGTTAACGACGCAAAATTTAAGATAAACATTTTTTATTATATTTATGTAAAAACAGTAATGTATTTAATATCAATAACATCTGCAACTCAAACTCCGCGCCAAAATGGAAAAAGATTATGTCAGTTTATCAACAACAAAAGTATCTTCACTCCCATATACCGAAAGAGGTTGGCAGAGGCACAACCACGACAGGACACCCACGACTAGCCGAATACACTAAGTCCCACAATGTGATAGTTGGCAAGTCTATCGCCACCCGGGCGCACAACCAATCCCGGATAACATTTATTTTTGTTAGAAAATTGGTAAAACCACTTTTTCTTTTTTTCCGACCTGGGAGTCGAACCCGGGACCTTACGAAGTCAAGTCCAACACCTGGACCTCTAGACCACAAAGGGCGATTTACTATTGATTATATATTACCTACAATTTATATCTGCTATTTACTAATAGGTTTGAAGTCGGTGCCAAGCCTTAAACTAATAATTATGATATAAGTAGGTAAGCATTAAAGTGTCTTGGCGCCGAATTCGGACCTCTAAGTATATAGCACATAAATAATAACATAACATAAGTAATAGGTAGGTAGGTAGTATATAATTCATACAAATCTTCATTAATTTTCACTTTTTAGATTTGAAGTTGGTTTTTTTAAGGTAGTTATTTTTAATTAATACTTTTTAGTTAATAGCTGCTATGATTTAATTTATTAAAAATAGACATCGGGATATACTGTGAAAGTAGGTAAAAAATGTTCGTGAAATAAAAAGTAATAAAAAAAATATTCAGGTAGGCTACCTAAATCAAAATTTTGTAGGACCAATTCGAAACTATACCGCATCAAACAAAAAAAAATTACGTAAATTTATTCAGAAACCTCGGCGAAATCGGTGTACAATATAACTAAGCAATATTTCTTTCTCTATTTTTATCAAATGTTAAAGTTACGTAAGTACGCCAAAAAAAGTAACGATATTTTTTGTCTATGCTTATTTTCCCATAAATATGAAGTGATCCTCACATGAAAGGGATATTTATAATTTGTTTCCTATCAGTACCCCTACAGAATACTCATGGCAAAACTATTAACACATTTATTAAAAGACATATCTTAGGGGCGCTTGCAAGTTGCGGACATAAATTTAATAATAAACTATTAGTAAAGTAAATAGATCATCTCTGTCCATGCCAAGAAGCTCAAAAGAGTAGAGCACAAGTACAAACAAAACTTTTGATAGCGTTCTGCACAACAGCTTGCCAGGGTAGGTACAGTCCGTATAAAAAAAGTGGAAATTAAGTATGTATCGAAACTACATATTTTGTATATCTGCCAACACAACGAAGACATGTCAAAATATCCGCTAGGAGTATACTAATATTATCTGTATTTTATGATTTTCTCTGGTCACATTTGTCTTGTCATTGGTCTTGACCTTGTCAACATTACGTTATTGTTTACGACTACATTACGTTTAATGAAAACATTTTCTGAGTTTTACGCACAGACTAGTAAGAGAACTATACGTTGTTTTACGTATTCAATCCAAACATTTATAAACAATGAACAAGACTATCTGTTGAGGGCCTCGATAACTCATTAACATAGTCTTCTAAACGTGTTTAACAACGTTTATGAAGAATTTACATAAAATAACAATACACATTAATTTTCAATTTATTAATTACACGATTAAAATGACGCTTCATCCTAGAATAATTTACTCCTATCAACGTGTAGTTCTCTTACTAGTCTGTGCTCCTATCGCAACTTTTCTAGAATAGTGTTACCATATTAAAGATGGTGGCGCCCTCATATTGTTTACTTTTCTTAAATGAGCTGTATCTGCCACCTAAACTATTCCGATTGACAAAATGACAGCGTCATGTTCAGGTCCGGGTGGTAGGGTAGACTTAATATCCGGGCCACAGCTCGGTGACCTATAACACCAATATCTTTAGGCCATAGTTCCCTTACCACGAGTTTACGGCTTGTCAAGTTTACCATACTCGCTACCGTCTCTGTAAATTATTTGTATCAAAACTTTGAACAGCGCCTCTATCGGTGACTAAGAGAAACACATTTTTAGACCAAAAGATTATAGATTTCGACACGTAACTTACCGAACGTAAGCTATACCAAGTCATGGTAGAGGCTCAGGAAAGCCGTGTGCTTTGTCTTAACACACAAAAAAAGTTGTTACACACAAATGTAAACACATTACTGGTTTTCTTAATCAATTTCGTTTATTCAGTAAACACTATTTGCATTTATACATTTTTTGATAGTACACGAATATTTTAACATTAACTATCAAGTTTTATTACTTTATAATTGTCATTAAAAATAAATAAAACTTGCAAACACCACTTGTTATTTTCCTTGAATTTGTAGAACATTAATTATATACACTTTTTACGTAGTTATCAGAATAATTATACATAAACTATCACGATTTATTATTTTAAATTATTATTAAATCATAAGAAATAAATAAAATTGCAAAAACCGACATTGATATCCTTTGCATCTATAAAACCTTCTCAGAAAAATATCCGTGTAACTATGATACTTTCTTACTTGCAAGAAATTAAACATTCGTTGAACACATGTTTTACGAAACACTATCTATTATTGTCTCAACCAATAACCAGCTCCAAGTCATCCACATGAAGCATATTTCAGAAAGAAAGAAAGAAATTTATTTATTTGCGGAGTATGTGTGTTTAAAAGTTGTTACAGAATACTTATTCGTACCAACATATTCTACCACATTGTGGTGTGCAAATATCTAACTTAATCAAATATATTGTATCTTCACGCCCATATCAACGAAGAGGTAGGCAGAGGCACAACCAGGGCACCTACGAATAGCCGAAGATACTAAGTCCCATAATGTGATAGGTGGCAAGCCTATCGCCAACCGGGCACATTTCCAATCCCGACCAACATTTTTTTTATTAGAAAATTGGAAAAATCCAATTTTCTTTTTGTTGGCCGACCCGAGATTCGAACCCGAGACCTCATGCAGTCAAGTCCAACACCCGGACCGCTCGACCACAGAGGCGAAATATATTGTAGTTTTTATTTTCGTTATTTACATATTTTAACTTAAAAATTCGTTCAAATATATTTACTACTAGGCTAGTACTTATTAATTTAAGCAAAAATTATAACGATCGAATTTTACCCTATCTACCAAACACTATTCAGGTTTGATTTTAGACAGTGTTTAGTTAAACAAGTGCTTAAATTTCTTTTGTTGGTCAACCGCCTATCTAGTGTTTTAGTTTTATGTTAGTCACGTAAAAAAATTGGACCTATCATATTTCTCACTTTCGTGAGTATGATACATTCGAAGAGAACATTCAGGGTGCTGAATAACTAAATGACTATTAAAACATTCAAAGAGTATGATAAGATGAAACATGTGACATCAAAAAAAAACTATTTTCAACCGACATTAAAAAAAGGTTATTTATTCGACTCTTACATTAGGTGTCTGTTTATTTTTTTGTATAATTTTTGATCCGATTAAAAAAAGTCCTGTTTTTATTTAGAGTTTAGCAAGTGCTTCCGAGGTGTTTTCATTACCACTAAGTCGGGATCTGATGATGGAATTTCAAGGAAATCGCTAAAGAAACATGCTACGAGGATTGCGAATTTCATTAATTCCAGATTTTTTATTTTAAGAAACACTAAATAAAAGATGATAGACACATACTTGTAGTTACTCTTACTGACTTAGCTAGTAGTAGTAGAACTAGATCGTAATTTAGTGTATGAGCCTCATTCGAGTTTCATGTAAATGAAAAAAAAACTTATGATTTCAAGCATAAATCGTCGCGTATCATTAATATTAATATTTATACGGGATACTCGCAATATATTTTTATTTTATTTGTCGATATTTCGGCGGGATATATACATACACGGGACTGCGTTATGGAGTGTAAAAAACGACTTTTGAAAAAGGAGGATGTAATATTATGTCATTATTATTTTTTAAATCCCCTAAAAAGAGGAGTGTTAAAAAGTTTGAAGTGTCTCACTCTCTCTGCCCGTGTATTTAATAGACCCACTATGACTTTTTGAAAGTTTCTTTGGCGGCGTTGTGCACTTTTTTTTTGAAATGGCTAAAAACTTCTAAACTTGCGTTGCGTGATCGAAAATTCGTAAGAAGGATGGAAAGTAAACAGGGATGGAGATGAAATATCTATCTCTGTTTCTACGGGGCAGCGAAAATGTATGCCTGCGCCTGCTGTTTCGTTTAAACGACGCAGGGCGCTTGCGTGAATGTTCGTGTTGTCATGTTTGTGTATGATAACGCAATAATTGAATCTTGTATTCTTCCACATAAAGGATAGTACTTTCATAGTTCGTACGGATAATTAAAGCGATCCGTGCAAAATTATTCCCTAACTATCCCAAATATCAAAAATGCACAAAGTCAATATTCAAGTTTTCACTTTTTCCGGAACTCCCAGAGTGCAACATTTTTTTTTTGTTTGAAAGCTGATTTATGTGCGATGTTTTTTCAGCTTTATTGTAGACAGGGTTTCTCGGGAGCTATTTATCAATATTATTTTATAATAAGTTCCGATGTCTTGTAAGAATATTCTTTTGACCGCTGCTTTCAGCATTCACCTTTATGGTTAACTTGATATATTTTGATGTTGCAGATGTCAGGTCAAATACATATATATTTTCGAAAGCACTTACAGAAACCTTTGTATGTGATTATCGTTGTGGGATCCCTACAATTATCATCAGAACATCACTTAGTAAGTTTTTATTAAACCAATAATACTAATGCGCATATTATACTTTTTTAACATTCTCGTTGATCGAAGTATTCGCATATACGCATATCTTCACCTAGAGGCATGATGTGATTTTTCAGTCAGGGGCAGATAGATTTTTCCTTTTTTTATAATATTGGAAAGCGAAACAAACGCCGCCTATACACACCAAAGCTGGTGATAATGCGTTGTCGACCTGAGGCCGGAATGTTAGGCCTTGTTCAAAACTAAGTTTACCGGCTACAGTGTCCTCCCAACCAGAACACGTCATTGACAAGCAATGACGTTATGGTGGCAGAAAAAGATAAGGCGGTGGTATTAATCCGGGCAAGTCGCTGCGAAACTCTACCTTCTAGTCAGATGTCACAGTGTTAGTGACGGAAGCCTAGGTTCGCTTTTAACGAGCTGCCTGGCAGGAAGGCTGATGGTCTATTATGCAAAGGAGCCTGGACCAACACAGGGGTATTTCTGATTGTATTAGTATCGCTGACCCATAAAATTGGCTTGCTTTTGGGCGTAGAAAAAATTTATGTCATTTGCCTAAAAATTTAGATTTAATTTATTTATATTTCACCAAGTAAAGGTACAATATGGTCACCGTTGATTAGGTGATGGTTCCGCAATGTTGTTTTATTAGAAAATTGAAAAAGCTAATTTTAACTGACAGCAGCTTTTGTCAGCGCAACACCGGACCACGGATGCTTTAGTTGTACCTCTGCTTACCTCTTCGGGGATATGCTCATGAAGATACATACTTTCATATTTCAGTATGCGCAAGTAAGGATGAGCCTTCAGCAGGTTGGCTAGACAGGCCAAACGGGTCTACTGTACTTGCGGCAACTACTGGAAAAGGGTTACGTCGTGTCATGTTATGCGACTACAACAACAGTCTAGATTTGATACCAGTTGACTATGTCGCGAATACCATTATAATTGCAACAGCTAAAGGCGTCCGGTGAGTGACAAAATAAATTTTTAACGCCAGAAAAATAGGATTGTTGTCAGTTAGTAGTTTAAAGGATATTCATTTGTTCGTTTTTAGTTGTGGTCGCCCATTGGTCGAAATTAGACTATAACAAATTTCAATATTTTTGAATAAGAACGCCGTTTTACTTTGTTTCCAAACTTTATAAATATATTGTTTAAGCGCCATCAGTTATCTAGTTTCGTCATCATCAATACGCATTTTGTTTGTGTGTGTCAAATGCATGGTAGTATGTGTAACATTTTATTTTTGATTTATTGCACTTTATAAGCATAATCATACATACACATAAACTATAACTATGCTCCTGCGTCTTCGCAAATTCGTAAAAAGTGGGTTTATAGTCTTTGCTTCACGTACTAATATTATGATGATTTTTCTAGGCCTGATCGTGTTGAAGTGTTTCACTCTAGCACTAGTGCAGATAACCCTTTGTCGTATGGCAGGATGACAGAAGTTGTCATTGCAGATAGTCAAGAAAAAAAATGGAGTAAGTTGGTACATGTTATATGATATATAATAGCTAACCAGCTGCTTTTCCGATCGCTAATAACGCCCCCAGAATCGTTGCCAATAGATATCATAAATGTTATGGTCGTTATCTCAATCTCAATCACAACAATTCAGCACCTATAACATAATAGGTGTTATGGATGCATCGCTGTTTTGTCACCGGGATTGCAAACCAAATTATAGTTTACTGTCCTTAATAAAATGTCCAGCTACAGAATTATACCTTAAAATTGAATACATGTTCAACCTTTGATATTAAATACTTTTTTCTATTTATTTATTCTTTTATTTACAGCCTTTTAAAGCATAATAATCGGACCAAATTATGCAAATAATAGTTACTGAGAAATCAATTTGGTTTTATATTTGTATGTACATAACCGGTTATTGTTCTTCACTATCTTGCATGTCCCTAATTAGTTGACCACGACTGTATATGCGTACAATGTTCGTATGTAATGTTCGTATTTCCCCCGTGTTGGTCCGGGCTCCTTTGTAGAATAGACCATCTGCCTTCCTGTGCCAGGCAGCTCGTAAAAGGCGAGCATAGGCTTGCCGTCACTAACACCGTGACATCTGACTAGGTGGTAGAGTTTCGCAGCGACTCACCCGGATTGGTACCACCGCCTTACCTATTCCTGCCGCCATAACGTCATGACGTGTTCCGGTTCGGAGGGTAAGGTAGCCGGTAAACTTACTTTTGCTCGAGGCCTAACATCCCGGCTTGTGGTTGGCAACGCACCATTACCACCTTTGGTGTCTCTAGGCGGCGGGAATTTCTTACCATCAGGAAATCCGTCTGCTTGTTTGCCTTCCAATGTCATAAAAAAAAAAAAAAAAAAAATGTGAGACATTACCTTACGTGTACTATATTATGAAACAATTTTTACTAAAACTGGCTTTCCGTGGGAGCATACTTTTTGGCAGACTCACCTGAAATTCGTAATCGGTTCTGTAATAGATGTTTAATTTTGGGTGTTGGTCCGGGCTCCTTTGCAGAATAGACCATCTGCCTTCTTGCCAGGCAGCCCGTAAAAGGCGAGCATACACTTACCGTCACTAACACCGTGACATCCTACTAGGGGGTAGAGTTTCGCAGCGACTTGCTCGGATTGGTACCACCGCCTTACCTATTCCTGTCGCCGTAACGACAGTGCCTGCCGTTGACATGTTCCGGTTCGGAGGGTAAGGTAGCCGGTGAACTTATTTTTGCTTGAGCCTAACATCCTGGCCTCAGGTAGGCGACGCACCATTGCCACTTTTGGTGTCTCTAGGTGACATGAAATCCGAATGTATTTTAAGGATATATCTAGAGTTGTTATTACATATCTAATTAATCATTTCGCTTAAATTTAGATTAGGTCAGCCAAAGTAAAAGTATAAAGTGTAAAAGAGTAAAAAAGTGTGAAGCCAGAGCGTATAATTTAAATACATAGTAGTACAATAATATGTGGTTTAACTCTTCAGTAAAATATACTTTGTTGTATCAAAGGTTTATCCCTTGAAGCTATAGACTACTATTGGACATAGCACTCCTAACAAAGACCAGTGTGCTGAGTGTGAGTTCCGCACGAATTTACTTTACTACCGCGTTTGCGTTTGAACGATCCGAATGTATGGAATAAATTAGTTGTTTCGACTGTCCGCAAGAGGCGCTGACAATAACTACATACATCAAGGTCGTTAAACGTAAACGCGATACTAAAGTAAATCAATTTAAAAACTCACACTAGGCACACTGATGACATTTCCAAATATTGCTGACTCTCTATACCGGCCTCTCTTTCATATTGACTTAATTAGACTCTCTAAAAGAGAGACCGGTACATTAGAAAAAGTAAGTAATGTTTGAAAATAACATCAGATCTTTGTTAGATGTGTTATCCTCCAGTAGTAGTCTATAGCTTCCTGGTTTGTCAGTGCCAATTCATTTGAAATGACACACAGCTTTAAAATATTCGTTAAGTATTTGCAATAAGAGCCTTTACCACGAGTTGGTATAGATTACGTTCGGTAAGTTAAGAATCGAAATCTATGACACTTTTGGTCTAAAAATGTATTTCTCTTAGTCACCGACAGAGGCACTGTTCAAAAATTTTCATAGAATTAATTTACAGAGACGGCAGCGAGTAAAGTAAACTTGACAAGCCGTAAACTCGTGGTAAGGGCTCAAGACTATCATGGCGATCTCCACCAATAATTGCGATCACATTGGTACTTGGTTTGCACCATTTCAATAGTATTTTAAGTAAACTACGTAAGTATGAACAAATGTTACCAATAAAGGTAACTAGCTGTTTTCCACGGCTTCGCCCTCGTAGTTTAGCTATTGAATTAATATTAATCTCTTCAACGCTGCCCGTTTAAATTTTAACATAAAAAGTAGCCTACGTCCTTCTCCAAAGTTTAATTTGTTTTTTTTTTAATATTAAAATCAGTAACAGTAAGATCCGACAGAGTGAGATTGAAAGAAAGTTTTAGTGTTGAAATTCGAAAGGGCATGCTCCGCTGGTTCGGTCGTGTAGAAACAATGACAGATGAAAAATTGAAAAAGCAGATAAACACTGCGAATGTGGAAGGATGTAAGTACCCGGGAAGACCATGGCTGACATTCCACGATCAGATCACTCGGATACTATCCGAGGGTGGTGTCAAAAGTCTCCGAAACCGGCGTGTTTGTGTGGAAAGGGTAAAGAATGTGAAGGAAGCTAGACAGGTTTGTCAGGATAGTGATGTCTGGCACTCGATACTCTCTGCCTACCACCTAAGGGACTTGGCGTGAAGATGTGTTTGTAAGTATATATGTATGTAATAAAAAATCAGTTCAGTAATTGTGCCTTCAAAACGTAACGATGTGGCTACCTACTCCAAACGACATCATTTGAAAACATATATGGTACTTGCGTATATTGCTCTTCTAAAGTCTTACAGAGTACTTGTTACTCTTTGAGAGTCATCAGAATTGCACAAAAAAAGTTGTTCATTTGTCCAATTAAAATCAAAGGAGGATTTGTATACTGTGACGTATGGTCATAATCGAATCCTGCATTAACGAAAACATTCCAATCAAATCTACTGAAAATGCTTCTATGTTGAGTTTGACACTGCGCGCTAGCTGATCTTTTCTCTTGCGTCTGTGTAAATGTCTCATAATACGTCAAAGACGCTTGATGGGCAGACTGGTTCGCAAGTCGCTAATGTGTCTGAGAAAGGGTTTTAGATTCCAAAGGCGTTTGATAGACAGCCTGTTCTGCAAGTCCTGTGTAAATTTTGGGATAAAGAGTATCCTATGTTTACTCTCCGGCTCCTTAACTACCTCTACACTAATTTGCGTTCAGGTCGGTCAGAACAAATAAACAAATGAACTTTGGGGTTTTAATATTATAGTGGGAAGTGTCTTTCACTCCTGGATTCATCATCAGAACTTCTACATATTAAATACCAACCGAACTAACGAAAATGTATCGAGTGCTCTAACAATTGAAAGATACAGACTCTTGAAAAATTGGTACTTTTTGTTGATAAGCTTCCATCGTCATTACAGCCTCGTGAAGTGACGATAATCGAATGTCAGCAAGTGATTATAATCCAGAAAAGCACTATTCATGTCTACAGTTTTTTAGAGTTTTCTTCGCTTTCCCTAGGATCGCATCATCAGATCTTTGCCTGGTGACCATGGGACCACCTCTTAAGCATACCCTTTCAAACAAAAACACAATTTTCCAAATCAGTCCAGGATTCTTCGAATAATCGCGTAACATACAATAATAAATACATACATAAAAAATACATACAGGCGAATCAATAACCTCCTCCTTTTTTAAGTCGGTAAAAAATGATTCTATGTTACTCTCTGACTCCTAAACCTTCTCTATACCAAAATCCATTCAGATCGGTCCAGGGGTTAGACCGTGAAGAGGGAACAAACAAATAAACAAACTATCTTCCGGATTTATAACATTAATGGGATGGGAAGTGGGAAGTCCACAAAAACACTATTCCTGCTAGGATATAATTATAGTTTACCACGATTTCCCTAGGATTCCAACATCAGATTCTGACCTGGTGATCATGAGACCACCTATGATGTATACCCTTCCAAACAAAAAAACAATTTTCCAAATCTGTCCAGGGCTCTTCGAGTAATTGCTTAACATACAAAAAAACGTACAGGACAATTAATAACCTCCTCCTTTTTAAAGTCGGTTAAAAAGTATCCTATGTTACTATGCGGCTCCTAACCTACCCCTATACCATTTTTCGTTCAGATCGGTCCAAGGGATAGACCGTAAAGAGGGAACAAACAAACAAACAAACTTTCGGATTTATAATATTAGTGGGATGGGATGGGATGGGAAGTGGGAAGTGAGATTATGCGTAGTCAGTAGATATTTATACGTAACACTTTTATATATTAATACGTGAAGCGAAAACTTTGGACCACTTTTTATTAAAATTGCGCAGACGCAGGAGCATAACATTTGGCACACTTACGGTTTATGTGTAGGAGAAGTGCAGAACGTTAATGTTTATCAATAACTATGCTTATAAAGTACATTAAATCAATAAATAAAATATTAGCCACACTACCATGCGTTTGACACACACAAACAAATATATTGATGATAACGATAAAAGATTACAGATGGCGCACTAAAAGTTTGGAAACAAAGTAGTTAGTCTTGAGAAATTAAGATGGCGTTCTTATCAACAAGATATTAAAATTTATATTGATAAGCAATTAAAATGATTGATTGCTTATCAATATAATAACTGCATTTACTTAGATAAAGATAAATGTACAATATAGACATTACACACACAATACTTACTCACGAGTATATTCAATGTTTGTCCACTTAACTAATAACAATAAAAAAAAAAGTAATAAAGATATTGTAAAATTGTTATTTTTGTAAAATAAATTCTCATCTTTTTCTAAAAGTAAAACCATCAAACGATATAAAAAATAAAATTAAAATAAATTATTAAGAAAGCAAAGGTAAAATTTGCTGAACAACGTTATTTTTACTAGAAAATACACATTTTCTATATTTTTTGTTAATATAAATAAATCGCCTCTGTGGTCGAGCGGTCCGGGTGTTGGACTTGACTGCATGAGGTCTCGGGTTCGAATCCCGGGTCGGCCAACAAAAAGAAAATTTGATTTTTCCAATTTCCTAATAAAAAAAAATGTTGGTCGGGATTGGAAATGTGCCCGGTTGTCGATAGGCTTGCCACCTATCACAGTATGGGACTTAGTATCTTCGGCTAGTCGTGGGTTCCTTGGTTTGTGCCTCTACCTACCTCTTCGGGGATATGGGCGTGAAGATACTTTTTTTTAAAACAAATAAATAACTCTGAAAAAATTACACAAGTTGATATATCCCCAAAGTAAGCAAATTGTACGCACATGTCATTGGTATAAGCAACGACACTAATTATGGAAATACTTAAATAGATATAAGAGCAAATTTAATAAACATACAGAACCGGAAATACAGACATATTCAACACACAAATCTTCCGTCAGAAATTGAACACAAGCTTCGCAGTTGTTCGCTGGACTTCGTGGTTGTTAGCGGGACTTCGCGGGAGTTATGCGTGCTAGTCGTTAACCCCTTGACCAACGAGGAGGTTCTTAGTATCATAATTTAAGATGTTTTCTGAATCCGTCAATATAGACAGGTATGTATTTACTCCAGTCAACGTAGCTTGGATCACAAGGAAATGTCTTTTTATCTGAATCAGACAGTGCAGAGTAAAGGACTTGTGCCTTCGAAGCGTGTATATTCCAACTGTTACCCGTAAAAAACTCCAGCAGCGTCCGTACTAAAAGCACCTTATCCATCATACTGACGTATCTGTTACAAAGTATTTGGCAACATTAAATCATTGAACGGATAAAAAAGGAGAAACTCTACAAATAATGTCGTTTAGTTAAACTGAAAAGATTTCATTCACCCTTTTTTGAGGTAAACGCTTGTACCTACTTTTCCACTTGGATTTTATCGATGCAACCCGCTTTACCTATCCTACCGTGATAAAGATTGTGTCTTGTTTCGGTCTGGGTAGCTGGTGGATTTGCACAATAGGCCTTACATCCCGGCCGAAGGACAGCGACGCACTTGTGATACCTGTTGTGGATATTATAAGCCAAGGTTGTCACGTAAAAAATGTTACTCGGGATACGTACCCGGTTGGCGATAGGTTTGCCACCTTTCGTGTTGTGGGACTTAGTGCCTACGGCTAGTCGTGGGTGCCCTTTTTGTGCCTCTGCCTACCTTTTCGGGGATATAATCGTGATGATACTAACTTTTAAAAAATCTTATAACAATAAACGTTTTTTTTATAGAAAACTCATTTAACGTCTAACACTTATAACTAGGGGCAAAACTATGTGTTTATTTTTTTGTTAGATTATACTAACTATAAAAATAAATAGAAAAGGAACAATATATTTAATCATCGTCGCAAACCAGTTTAAAAATGTCGTGTGGTCTTACTGAGCCCTTACCATGAGTTTACGGCTTGTCAAGTTTACTATACTCGCTACCGTCTCTGTAAAATATTTGTATGAAAACTTCGAACAGCGCCTCTATTGGCAACTAAAAGAAACTCATTTTTACACCAAAAGTTTCATAGATTTCGACACGTAACTTACGGAACGTAATCTATACCAACTCATTTTAATTCATATTGGTATAGTAGATGTGATATCATTTAAATATAGCATTGTTCAAAACTAAAGGAATTTGTGGAATCAAATTGAAATCCATCTTTAAATAACTAATTTTAATTATTTAAGATTACGTATGTTTTCTAGTCCAGTGAAGTCACACAACTTTAAACAGTTGTGCCACAAGTCGCACCAGTGATTCCTATTGTTTGTGGGTTAATTGAAGTGAAAATTTCTTTAGCAGCGTAATGTAATCTGTGATGGGTAAGCTTTCTCATTCTGTGATATTTTAGCCACCAAACAATAATTGCAAAATCTGTCTCCTTATTTTGTCGTCATTCGTATTTTCCTCCAACTATTGAAACGATTTTAAAGACGTTTTCTTAAAAAATCCTAGTTAAAATTCAAAATATGTAAGTCGCAGATGTAATAAAAAGTTTTATTTATTTACTTTTCAATATAATAATTATACTTACTTCGGTTGGCTGCATTTAAGAATAAGGCCGAAATCTGCCAAATGCGCTGGAAGTTTCAGAAGACAGGCTGTTATAATATTCATTTTTAATCTAGACTTTGTGTACGTCATTGAAGACATTGGAATAATATCTAAAAAAAACACACAAATTTAATTTAGACATTTGTTATGTAACTTTATGGAAATTACCAGTAGAGGCATTCCTAAAACAACATAATAAACATAACACATACAAACAACATAATAAAGATAACACCATATTTGAAATATTTCAAAAACCACAAAACCTGCATATACAGTAACTAAGAACCATTTCGGTAACTAAGAACCTTCGCATTCAAACAAAAAATCGGCATCAAAATCGGATCAGACATCATCATCATCAGTCAAACTTATAACAACCCTCTTTTTCCGTCGAAAATTAAAAAGAGCTTATTTCTTATGTGTTACTATTATTCATAGCAATACAATGTAACTTCGGCAATGATGTTTTTTCTAAGGTTATCACTAATATCTTGCATTTGCTTTTTAATCCACGACGCAAAACGAGGGGTGTTATAAGTTTGAGGTGTCGGTGAGTTTATATGTATGTGTGCCTGTCTGTGGCATAATAGCTCTTCAGCAGATGGACCGAATTTAATGCAGTTTTTTCATTTGGAAGTTGACGTGATCTACATAGTTCTTAGCTATCTATCTACATAGTTCATGAAGATCTAACAAAGCGTTCAAGGTCGTCAGGTCAGCTTTTTTGTAAGGATCGAAATCTGTACAAGACCCACCAAGGGTATTTATTAACTTATGTTATGTTATTACATTAATGTTATGTTATTACATTAACGAATACTGGTCTAACGATGGAGCTCGAAGATAAAAGACGTAACCCTGGAATGCCTTCTGGTAAACCCATCTACTTTGGACTCATTCGATTCGCCTTACCTAGATCTGTACATATTTTCAAATGACGAGGCCTTTATGATAAGGACCAGAACAAGAAGGTAACTGATTGATCATAGTTTAAAAGATGCGATATTAGGTATGTTTTTAAATATTTGCAGTCCTTCTAAGCACAAATAAAAGAAAAGTTTGACATGCTTTTGAGCGCATTTGTGTTTGTCTGTGGAAATGTAACTCCTAAATAATAGTGATCTAGTGTTTCAACCCTTGACGAAAAACGAGGGGTGTTATAAGTTTAACGTGTCTGTGTGTGTATGTGTATGTGTGGGTGTCTGTCTGAGGTATCATGACTTTTGAACGGATAAATTCAATTCAATTCAATTTGTCGTCTTTATTTCGTAGGTACATTTAATGAGGTAAATACATCGATTTCGATGCGGTTTTTTTCATTTGAAAGCTGACATAATCAAGATGTTTCTTAGCTACATTACAAAAAGGTTTTGTCTTGTTTTTAAAATGTTTTTTTTTTAATTCTTAGATTATTTAACTTACTCCATTTTTTTTCCCGAGCATCAATAAGTATAATTTCGATCAGTCTTCCGAAAGTTAATGGGTTGACTACGCTGGTGCTGGAGTGAAACACTTCGACTTTGTGAGGACTGCAAATTTATAAAACGAAGAACATAAATAAAAAATTAATATTTCTGGACAAATTATAAAAAATTACCTAACTCTAAAAAAAGCAAATTTTATGTTGCAGTAGTAAAGATCATTTAACAATCTAATATATAAAATTCTCGTGTCACGGTGTGCGTGATTAAACTCCTCCGGAACGGCTTGACTGATTCTCATGAAATTTTGTGAGCATATTAAGTAGGTCTGTGAATCGGCCAACACCTATTTTTCATACCCATAAGTGATAAGGGCTCACCCCCATTTTTTTACTGAAATCACATTTAAAAAAATAGCAGAACAACGTCTGCCGTGCTGCGGCCGGCCTATTATGCAAGTCTACCGACTACCCTATCCTTCGGTGCGGAACATGAGAGAGTCATTATTGCGGCAGAAATAGGTAACGCGCTCGATCTCTATCCGGGCAAGTTGCAGCACATCGCTCTACCAAGGAGGATAAGGTAGCAGGTAAACTTACTTTGGCTAAAGGTCAAACATCCCTGCCTCAGGTTGGCAAGGCGCGAATACCACCTTTGTTGTCTCTAGACGGCGTGAATTTCTTACCATCAGAAAATCCGTCTGCTTGTTTGCCTTCTAATAGCCCAAAAAAAATTACAAAAAACCAAAAATCAGAGTCTTGTGAATCTTACTAACTCTCTTTGCTATCAACTTTTACATTACTTTGACTACTGTATTTCGACTATACTAGTGCTTCGACAGTAGCGCAGTCTGTCGGATCCGATGTGAAACGTTCCAAAATGAACAACTACTTATTATAAAAAAAATAATTAAAAATCTTTTTCGACCAAATTGTAAATCTAAACCATTCTCGAATTCCCTTGAACAGACACAAAAAGTTTTTTATTTTTTTATGACATTGGAAGGCAAATAAGCAGACGGATTTCCTGATGGTAAGAAATTCCTGCCGCCTAGAGACACCAAAGGTGGTGTGTTACCAACCAGAGGCCGGGATGTTAAGCCTCGAGCAAAAGTAAGTTTATCGGCTACCTTACTTACTAACACAGATACGTAGATATAAACATAGATATGTAGATACAAACATAGATACTAGACAAACATAGATTATAATTATCACCTTTTATCAGGTTTTACTTGCGCCATACTTACCAAATGCCTTTAGCCGCTGCTACGATAATGAGATTCACAGTATAGTCTGCTGGTACTATATCAATATTTGTTTTAGGGTCACATAGAAGTACACGATTGACACCTTTACCAATGAATGAAATCAGAAGTGTCGCACCTGCCAGCGAATCTATCCAACCTGCAACTGGTTCGGTTTCAGTGGCACAGACTGTAATTTAAATAATAGAAAATTAAATTAAAAATTGAAAAAAAACCGACACAAGAACCTAATTTTCCTTTAAAAAGTAAATACCCGCCGCAACAACAACAATTTCTACGTATTATTATCGTTGACTGACACCCATAACACAAGCATATAATTTGCTTACTTTGGGGTTAGATTCAATTTGTGTGAGTTGTTCAGGGACATTTAATATTTGTTTAAAAACTTTTAAACGGCTTAAACGATTTTCATCAAACATGTCTAAGAACACTCGCACATAAGTAACCTTTAATGCAAAAAAACTAAACTGGAATCACTGCATCCGTTCGGGAGTTATGATGCCACAGACAGACAGACACGTCAAACTTATAACACCCCTCTCTTTGTGTCGGGGGTAAAAAAATGTGTAATTTAAGCCCATTAAAACTGGAAAATTAAAAAAAAAAGTATCTTCACGCCCATATCCTCAAAAAGTGGGCAGAAGCCCCCTTTTTTATTACCCGACCCGGGTCCGAACACGGGATCTCAAGAAATCAAGTCCGAGAATACTACGAATGACCCTAGGTAACCCTGTATATAAGTTATTAATCTTAGATATCTTACTTATCGATGGTCTGACAATGATGGAAGGAATATCTCCAAACTTTTGAGCTATCAGGTTTTCAGCCAACGCTTTTGAAAATGTGTAAGTGTTTGGCCTGTTTCCTGAAATAAATATAAAATAATCAATTTAAGGTTACTTAAAACTATTTTTAGTATTGCGTATAAATATTTAAAAATCGAAATCGACAAAGTTTGTCTATAATTCTTCTCCCATTGTTTCCACATGACTGAACTAACGGTAATAATGTGAAGGAACTACATGCCACACCACATCTGTTCAGTTTGTAGGGGACAATTAAAATGCTACTTTTCCGAGGTTTCTCTCAGTTGACCGGGATAAAAAAGTATCCTATGTCTGTCTCCTAGTTCTAACCTACGTTCTTATCAATTTTAATCTCATCAGTTAAAAAGTGTTATTACATGGCTTTATGTATATTACTACTATTAATACGTGAAGCAAAAACTTTATACCCGGTCGAAAGAGTATTAAATTTGCTATGCTTATAGTTTATATAGGAGAAGTACAGAACGCTAATATTCTTAAATAATATTGCTTATCAAGTGCATTAAATAAAAAATAATACATTATAAATACTATCACTCATTTGACACTCACAAACAAAAATTTTGAAAACAATAAAATATCACAGATGGCGAACAAACTATATTAATAATTTTTGGAAACAAAGTAGTTAGTCTTGATAAATGAAGATGGCATTCTTATCAAAAAGATAATTAACAATGTAAGCTTAATAATCTTTGAACGTTATATTTTAAAATTTTATATTGAATAACTTATAATTAAAATTTATTATGGTCGACCACCAGTATATACAAATGTATGAGACTTGACTTCGGATACCTACTAGACAAAAAAAATACAAACCAATAAGCTTTTTGACTTCCTCATCGCTAATGCCCGCCAGAATCAACTTTTTCACATGCTCTAAGCTGCAGGGAGGCGGATACAAAACTTCTTCTATGTCAAAACGATCTGGATTAGAGGAAGTGGTAGACACGTACACAAAACTCTGAAAAAGTTTAGATATTTACGAGCAACTGTTAGAGACAGAACTCATAGAGCGACTTATACCCGCGCCCGCGGGGGTGGCAATTCTGCGATTTTATTTTAAAACTCACGAGACGAGTAATTTTTGCGGTCCCGCAGCCGCCGCGGTTGAGATTATCGCCCACAAACTTGGCGGTTGATTATCGCGCGGCCGGTGGATGCGATTAAATAATCAGTACAAATAGTATAAAATGATCGCCCGCAAAGCGACCGCGCGTTCGCAACCCGCCAAGGCGGTGGGAGATCGCCGCCCTCACGATTAACGGGCAGACGACCGCTGCCGCGGGAACCGCAAACGATGCAAGTTTTATATGCAAAAACTAAGATCACATTACACGACGCGATTTTCACCCGCAGCGTGTGCGGTTTTTCGCGATTCCCGCGGCAGCGATAGCTTGGCGGGCAATTATTTTATATTATTTGTACTGATTATTTAACCGCAACCACCGGCCGCGCGATAATAAACCGCCAAGTTGGCGGGCAATAATTTCAACCGCAGCGGCTGCGGGACTGCAAAAATTACCCCGCAAATAATATCGCAAAACCGCGACCGCCGCGGGCGCGGGTAAAAATCTCTCCATGAGTTCTGTCTCTTAGTCTTAATCGGGGCCATAACCCTACAGCTGCGGTAGGTAAAATATAATATATACTAGCTGTTCTGGCGAACTTCGTCTTACCAGTTTAGTTTGCATGTAAAAAAGTATCTTCACGCCCATATCCCCGAAGAGGTAGGCAGAGGCACAACCAGGGCACCCACGACTAGCCGAAGACACTAAGTCCCACAATGTGATAGGTGGCAAGCCTATCGCCTTCCGAGCACATATCCGATCCCGGGCAAAGTTATTCTTAATTAGAAAATTGAGACCCCATTTTCTTTTGGTAGCCCGACCAAAAGATCGAATCCAAGAACTATGAAGTCAAGTGCAACACAAGACCGCTAGACTAAAGAGGTGATATTTGAATAAATAAATAACTTACTTTTAGTTTTTCCATTTTCCTGCACAATTCGAGAACTTTTTCAGTTCCGTCAACATTAATTTTTATAGCGTCTTCAAGGGATAGGTTAAATCTGATACAAGCTGCTACATGGAATACGACCTGAACCTGTAAAAAAAATATTATTCAAATTGTTCTCCGTCATTCATGCTGTCACGGTAATACTATACCATACTATACAGCCAGTGGTGGCCCTAGGGCGGTGCAAGAGGTGCGACGACACCGGACACCGTTACGTGTGTCCCAACTACTGGGTGCGCTCAAATTATGTCGTTTGATTATGATTTTGAATTAGAAAAAAGCTATTTTTCTTAGGACGAAGCGTGGGGCGCCACTATGAGATCTCGCACCATCTAAAAAAAGACTTGCACTTCGGGAGTGCATGGTCAGGGAATAATTTTGTACGAATTGCTTTAATTACCAGTATGAAAATACTATCATTTATGTGATAGAATACAATATTCATTTATTGCGCTATCGTACACAAACATGACAACACGAACATTCGTGCAAGCGCCTTGCGCCGTTTTAACGAAGCAGCAGGTGCAGGCATACATTTTAGCCGCGCCGTAGAAAGAGAGGGGGATCTTCCTCTCCTACGCCGCGCCAGCTGTTTACTCTCCATCAATTTTCGATCAGGACACGTGTTATGACGCGAATTTAGAAGTTTTTACCCATTCCAAAAACAGTGCGCAACGCCGCTAAAGAAGTTTTCACTTAAAAAAACCTCGCTACCAGTTATTAATCCTATAATAGTGTATTGCAAAGAAAACTATGCCTGCACATTTGAACTTAAAATTAAACCCACGTATAAAGATGGCGAGGGTGAAACAAAGTTCTCACGAAGAATAGAAAACGAAAAAAAGATGCATGGAGCAGACACCAAAAATATTATACCTATGCTTAAAGTTGTAACAGTCATACAGTCATCATTTTATTTCAAAATTCCTATTATTACTTGTCACAAAAAGAAGAATGTAATATCTTAATTATAACATATTGTGCAAGCAATTGGATTTATCCTCATCATCATCATCATCATCATTTCAGCCATAGGACGTCCACTGCTGAACATAGGCCTCCCCCATTGACTTCCACTTTGACCGGATGGAAGCGGCCTGCATCCAACGAGACCCCGCGACCCTCATAAGGTCGTCTGTCCATCTCGTGGGTGGCCGTCCTATGCTTCGCTTGCCGGTACGTGGTCTCCACTCGAGAACTTTTCTGCCCCAACGGCCATCAGTTCTTCGCGCTATGTGCCCCGCCCACTGCCACTTCAGCTTGCTAACCCGGCTGGCTATGTCGGTGACTTTCGTTCGCCTGCGGATCTCCTCATTTCTGAATCGATCTCGCAGGGAAACCCCGAGCATAGCCCGCTCCATAGCTCGCTGTGCAACCTTGAGCTTGTTTATCAGGCCCACAGTAAGAGACCACGTCTCGGTGCCGTAGGTCATCACTGGTAACACACACTGGTTAAAGGTTTAAGACACTGAGGTATTTCGGACGAAAAGACGCTACGCAATTTCCCGAACGCTGCCCAACCGAGTTGGATTCGTCGATTCACCTCTTTCTCGAAGTTGGACCTACCTAACTGGACCGTTTGTCCTAGGTATATATATTCGTCGACAACTTCGAGGATCGCGTTCCCAACTGACACTGGGGTGGGCGCTACATGGACATTCCGCATGATTTTCGTCTTGTCCATGTTCATCTTAAGGCCCACCTGTCGGGAAACACGATTGAGGTCTTCGAGCATTGTACTAAGGTCTTCCAGCGACTCCGCCATTATGACTATGTCATCGGCAAATCGAAGCTGAGTGATGTACTCGCCGTTGATGTTGATGCCCATTCCTTTCCACTCCAGAAGCTTAAAAGCATCCTCCATTGCGTTAGTGAAGAGCTTAGGAGATATAACGTCTCCTTGTCTTACACCTCTCTGCAATGGAATCGCCTTTGTGCCCTGATCTTGTATTCGGACGGACATCGTGGCGTTGTTGTACAAACACTTCAACACTTCGACATAGCGATAGTCAATGTGGCACCGCTGGAGAGACTGTAGCACTGCCCAGGTCTCGATCGAATCAAAGGCTTTCTCATAGTCCACAAACGCCAAGCATAAGGGCAAATTATATTCCTCTGTCTTCTGTATAATTTGCCGCAGCGTATGTATGTGGTCTATGGTACTGTAGCCTTTTCGGAATCCGGCTTGTTCGGGTGGCTGGAAGTCATCAAACCTGTGCTTGAGACGATTCGTAATGACCCTCGAAAACAGCTTATAAACATGGCTCAGAAGCGAGATAGGCCTGTAATTCTTCAGAAGGGTCTTATCGCCCTTTTTAAAGAAAAGTACCACCACGCTTCTGTTCCATGCTTCTGGCGTAGTACCTCCGAGCAATACGGAGGATTTATCCTACTTATAGTATAAACGAGAAAGTTTGTATGTTTGTTTGTAACTCCTTTACGCAAAAACTGCTGAACTGATTTTCATAAAAATTTATGACACAATTTTTGAAATTTTTGGCACCCACGTAGAGGGAAATTTGGTTTAACACAAGGTATAGTTTTTATCCCGAAACAATATTCTTGTAAGATCACAACCACGCGGGCAACGCCGCAAACAACTGCTTCAAAGGATAATGGCAGAAAAATGTCTGGGTTTGTGTTAGCGTCCATAGATTTCACTAAAACAAATCAAGTCGAATTATTTTTTAACGAACTTTCATGTTTTCAACTTTTTTCTTAAAAGCCAGAGTTTATTTATGATATAAAAAGCATATCAACTGATTACGAAGTAGGTACATGAAACTTCAATTGTCAATAGTGGTGTGACACTTACAAATACTAATAGTATGAACCGATTGTATCGATTATGAAATAAACAATCGATACAATTTAAGATCTAGTGTTGGTTGTGGTTTTAAAATACGCTTAATTGAACTCAATTAATTCATGTTTAGCATCGATATCAATAAGCTAATTGAAGTATTACAACATTAAAATCCAATAAATATGGTATATCGGATCATGAAATCAGTTTAATGTTTAACAAATTTTACTTTTAATCGAGTTTAATGTCATAGCGCTACTATCGTTTTTGACAGTAATAGTTTGACAGTTAGATGTTGTTCTGTGGTTAGATGCTACAGAACACAGTTACATTAATCTGTGCTACAGAACACTTTTGCGTGATATTGTGATGATTCTGAACTTTAGATTAAAATTACTGAAAAACTCTTCACCACGGCATATTATTCATACCGACAAGTTGTGTAGCGTAATATTATATACAGCCTATAATAAAATAAATGTGGAAATTAACATGCAAACCAGATTTGAAATCAAACTTCGTAATATGTAGTAAAAAAAAGAGTAAAATTGTGTTTACTTCATTTTATTTGTTATTTATTCATGATATGTTTAATTTAATGTTAATCTACCATATTAATACGTCATGTGATAATGACATAGAATATGACTTTGCTTACTCATAGCCTAAAAATCAAAACATTTCAAACTCCGATATCTTTTTTTTCGGCTTTCTCGAATGAAAATAAACTAGCTTGTAGACTCAGGTACTATTACTGAAACTTAGACACAGTTTTCTTATACGGGACGCTTCAATTTGAATCCAGACAATTGTCACTATGGAGAGCTGCCATTTTCCTTTCTAAATATGGAAGGATTAATAAAGTCATTACCTTTTTTATAAGAGTCTCTGTTTCCTTTTCAGAAATGCCTATATTTTTTTCAAAAAGACTACCGTTTATCATCACAACTTTATCTAATAACCCCGGTCTTTCTTTATGAATCCTTGAAAACACCTGTAAGTAGGTTATATATTCACTATCTTAGTCTAACAATATCAATAGGTTACATTTAAATCAAGAGGTATTGAGTGCCAAGTGTCAAGATGTGTGCAGACCTGCCTAACTGCCTTCACAGTCATTATTTTATTTATACAAGCACGCCGGTTTCTAAGACTCTTATCGGCATGATAAATAATCGCAGTAAAACTGTAAAAATCTCCTCCCAACTATTTTCTTACTTGTAACAAAACAGGTTTGTTATTGTACGAGTAATCGCATAACAAACATACAAAACAACAATAATAATAAAAATATACAGTCGAATTTGGAAACTCCTAGGCTTGCTTAGTTCATATACTAGGAACTTATAAGAATTAGTTCAGTTTACAATACTAGAACGAACTATTCCGTAACCGTATGCTTAATCGTTCATTTAGTACATCTCGTTCGCAATGTTTCATCAAAAACAGTATGAGTACGAAGAATGAATTGTTTGTCGCGCGCTGCTATTGGACACGGTGTTTAAAACGTGATCGAACGAGAATACCTAACAAATTAGGTTATTTTGACTTTTACTGTCATTTAAATAGAGATCATAGTTAATTAGTTTGATGAACATTAGAAATAATTTGATAAATATCACTACATAGTATAAAACAAAGTCGCTTCCTCTGCCCTATATCCCTTTGTATGCTTAAATATTTAAAATTGCGCAACGGATTTTGATCCGTTTTTTTTAAATGGGTAAAGTGATTGAAGAGGAAGGTGCGAAGCTGGGGCGGGGGCCACTAGTTGTAAATGTGTTGATAAATATTTGAAACACATTTTACATGACGTAAATATTTTTTATAAACATTTATAATGTAACATAAATAAATAACAAAAATGGAAAAATATCAATCGTTATTGGCAAAAATGTTTAATTTTGATTTTTCAATACGCCATTCTAAAAATGACACTACAAATGGAGACAAAACTTCTCACCAACATTTTTTAATGAAATTCCTAAGCCTGCAAAGTACAAAGGAAAATCAAAATACGAGTATAATTTATTCCGTGACGTGGGTAACGGAATAAAATGAGAGGATTGTGAGAATCGTGAGACGTAACTTTTTCTAATGTACTACTAAACTAATAGTATTAGAAGTAGGAACTAGTACATTCGAATAACTGTACTAGTATGGAGCGATCTTTGTTATGACCGAGCAAAAACAAGTTTAGAACCTCCTCCTTTTGTTGGTTATAAAATAAACTAATTTTCTTCAATTGGACTATCCTTATTGCAAAATAATGAGATGAGTCTTTTCTTACTTTGACACAATATGTAAAAGTTGTAGAGAAAAAAATTCTACAGAAAAAAGTTCCTCTTCATTTTTTTATTATCTGCTTTAGAGTCAATTTCACCAAACTGGTATAAGTTTTATTCCAAGTATAAATGTGCAATTTACTCTTGGATAGCCATATTTACGTTTCACCAACTGTTTATTCATAGATTAAGAAGTTATACTGGAGATAAGTGTTATCCCGCCAATTTTGAGAGAATAAAGACTTATACTAGGGATAAAAATGGCTGCCTAATATTTAACAGCCGTGGACTCCCCATTGTGAATTGTGACCAACGGTTTTCTGTTAGCATTTTATGTTCGTTTATTGTCTTTAAACAATTATCAAGAGATATTGTGTAAATTTGTAAGGTACCTATCATGTTTTTAAAAAAAAAACTATTATTATATTTCCGAGTTCCGACAGTGATAGTGAAGACGAAGAATTTAAAGGTTGAAAGACAAAATAAGATCACTTTAATTGTTGCGATGACAAATACATATTGTAAGATTTCGTTTATCAAAAATTATTCTCCGTAAGTACAAATTAAATGTCACTTAGAATATACATAATATAAGGTCATTTTAAAATAGGTCATTTTACCGTGTTGGTCCGGGCTCCTTTGCAGAATGTACCATCTGCCTTCCTGCCAGGCAGCTCGTAAAAGGCGAGCATAGGCTTATCGACACTAACACCGTGACATCTGACTAGGTTTTGCTAGAGAGTTTCATAGAGTTTCACAGCGACTCATCCGGATTGGTATCACCGCCTTACCTATTCCTGCCGACACAACGTCATGACGTGTTCCGGTTTGGAGGGTAAGGTAGCCGGTAAACTTACTTTTGCTCGAGGCCTAACAACCAGGCCTAAGGTTGGTAACGTACCATTACCACCTATAGTGTCTCTAAGCGGCGTGAATTTCTTACCATCAGGAAATCCTTCTGCTTGTTTGCCTTCCAATATCATAAAGACAATACACAAAAAAAATATTTTAATTAAAAACTAACTAAATATTTAAATATTTAGTAATAATATTAATAGTAATTAAATCACTAAAATAATTCTAATCATTACTGATATTAATTTACAACGGACAAGCAAGAACTGACATGTGATAAACCTTCTAAAGTAAAACATACGCTAATGGGCCGTAATGCTTCTAGGGAATAGCGTACATACTTTGGCCGTATTATACGCCACAAAATGCCACAGATAAAGCAAAACGTTATTCTACAGAACAGTTAATCCAAGATTTGATACACGGAGAATAGAGCTCGTGAAACGTAAGTCGAGTTATACGAGAGTAAAGGTAAGGGATAACTTTATTACTGGTATAGCTATTTTCAGATTAAGGCGATGTTGGTGAAATTGGGCCTTAGTATAGCGGCAAAAAATAAAAATTAAATTTGCTTTGTAATTGTTCTCCCAGTTGCTGTCGTGCCAGAGCCACGGTGTTGATGTCGTCGGATAGAGCTCAAGTGGCAATGACTAGAGCCTCATGAAAAAATTTCAAATTTTCAAAAGCAATAAGGCCGCTGACAAAAAACTAATTTCCGCTTAATTCAATTTTTTTCAAGATTAAAGCACCGCGAGCTCACAATGAGGCCGCAGACCGAACTGTGAGCTCGCGGTGCTACTCACACAACAATCGCAACACGCGATATGAGGAGTTTAAATGAGTATGACCTCTAAATACACTCGAAAAAGTTCCTACAAGCAAGAAAAGACTTGACGACGATGACTTGAGCTCGCGGTGCTTCAGTCTACTTCTTTAGGCATTTAAATCGATACTCAAATAGATTTTTCCAAATAAGCGCTAAGCCTCCATATTGAAACTTGAAAATAGCACCAAGTTATATTAATAATAGTGAAGTCTTTTACCAAGGTCTACATTTCCAAGGTATCGGATATTTTTGGATGGTTTGAGACCATCCTCTATCCGACGACATCAACACCGTGACTCTAGTACGACGGCAACTAGGAGAATAATTACAAAGCAAATTTAATTTTTATTTTTTGCAGCTAAACTAAAGCAGATAACAAAAAAATGAATAGGAACTTTTTTGTCTAGAATTTTTTTCTCTACAACTTTTAATTGATTTTTTTTCTATTTCCTACCGTTATTAAGTTATTTTAAAAAAGGCATTTTTCAACCCTTTTTTTTATTTTTTTTTATCCCTTTCCCCTTAATTTAAATCAAAATTTCTTTCAATTCAAGTATTAACGAACACATTTTACTCATTGCGCCAAAACTGGTCAGATCACGGTTTCATTTAACTTTTTACTGCGCTAATAAAAAGGATATTAAAACATTTCATACAGGTATTTTCATCATTTTTTCAGCTCTGGTTTTGAAGTCTAGGTTACGCTTATTTCGGACCAAAATGTATATCTTATCAATTCCAGTGCAACTATAAAGCAGTTTTTCTAGAAGAACCTGCAAAAAAGTATTGTGATTACTTAGTAATTATTACCTTTACGCGGAACCTATTATCTTTAATCTAATAGCTATACCTAGTACCTACATTCATACTAGCAGCAAACTATGAAGGACGTTTTTATCACTAAATAATATAATCTATACATATAATAAATCTGTAGAAGGGTCAATTCTGTACATTGAAAATATAAAAAAATAAATAGCAGGGGGTGTTACTGGTGTACAAATATGTTAAAAAAATTGTCTGTCTGTCTGTATGTTCAGGCATCACGTGAAAACTAACGGTTCAATTTCAATGAAACTTGGTATAATGATACCTTATTGTCCTGGGCATAAAATGGGATACTTTTTATAGTAGAAAAATACGTAGAAAAAAATATCCCGGGTGGACGGAGTCGCGGGCGGAAGCTAGTATATAATATAATACTTTAAATTAAAAACACCCGACAACACACAACCCGTCGCAAGAACTTAATGTCCCTTTAAAAAAGCGGTTGTCTGTAAAGTCGGTTTACTGACGATAGTTGGACGTGACAACGTCATAAGAACGGAGGCCGATTGTGCCTCTCTGTCGCTCGTTTCGCCCTCTCGTTTGCACTTCAAGCCTTAAATGGCGCGCCTTAGAGCGAGGTAACGACGCATGAGTCATGTTTTGGTAAGTGCCGCCAGCTTCATCGAAATATAAGACCTTGTCATGTCAAAGGTAAAAAATTGCAGACATTCGGTTGCGGACACACACACACACACACA
>NJDD01003128.1:237420-253239 GCA_002245505.1 Calephelis nemesis
AAAGATTTTTATCTTATTACGCCGAAGAAGTATAACTTCTAACGCGTGTAAGTACATAGGAACACGCACAACTTTTTATTTTAACATTTTTAATAAAAACGAAATTACAATAACTTTTATTTCGCCTTACTATAATTTAAATTGAATATATTTTTTTTTAAATTTGCTCATGTAAAAAGCTAGAGAAAAACGGAACATCATCAGATTTTTTTTAATTAAGTTGAAAAAGGGGAAGGCTGTTTTCTTTGACTATTGGGGATTTGTATATAATAATATAAATACAAAAACTTGTTAGAATAAACTTTTTAAATTATTTATACGGAATATTCACGATTTTCTTTTATTTTATTTGTCGATATTCGTCCCGTCCCGTCGTGACCACGGCCTGTGCAACTAGGCCGAAATATCGACAAGTAAAATAAAAGAAGATCGTGAGTATCCCGTATAAATAATTAAAAATGTTAATAATACGCGACGATTTAAGTTTAAAATCTTTGTTAGAATAAATCAATAGATGCTTCACAATTGTCGAATTGTCAATAACCGAACAATTACAAGTCGACTTGATTCTTTGGCGTTACGTAGAGGTGTTGGGTCACTCTATGTCCTCTTTCGCATCTATCATGGGAAATGCTCTGAGGATTTGTTTGGTTTTATTTCAGCCACTGATTTCCACGTGCTTTAAGTATCATACCCATTATCTTGATGCGTGGCGATCTACAACTGTGCGATTCCGAACACATTTTTTACCTCGCACAACTTTAAGGAATGAGGGTGCTCATTCCTTAAAGTTCGGCAACGCATATGTGATACTCTTGGTGTTGCGGAGGTCCGTGGGCGGCCGTGATCAATTTCCATCAGGTAAGTGGGTCACCTCGTTTGCCTCCTCTTGTATAAAAAACACACAAAAAACTGCTAGAAGGATTTAGATAAAATTTCATAGTAATATAGGTTAGGTACAAATCTGACTAACACATTACACTGATTTTAAATTGATATTATGCATAATTAAGATACTAGTCAACCTTACTTCCATTTTATGATATCCTATCCATACTAATATTATAAAGCGCTGAACCGATGCTAACGAAATTTGATATGCAAATAGCTGAAGAACGACGAGAGAAGCGCGGACAGAGTCGCGGGCATATGGCTAGTAATATTATAAATGCGACAGTGTGTCTGTTTGACTGCTATGTTTTTATGGTTAAATTTTAATAGAACAAATTGATGAAATGTATTACGCATATATAAATAGTTATAGACCTGAGTTCAAACATAGAATATTTTTTTAAAACTAACTTACAAAGGACTATAAGTGAAAATTTAAAATTTGAAAATAATAAACGAAATAGCAGTAAACAGCTAGTTAATCGTCTCAGTCGTTTCCGTGATCTAGCGGTCGAGCGTTTGACTTAAATTCTTGAGGTTCCTGTTCGATCCCCGAGTCGAGCAACGAAAACAAAGAAAAAATGTGTATTTCCAATTTTCTAATAAAAATAACGTTGTCCGAGATTTCATTAGTATCTTTGGCTGGTCGCGAGCGTCCTGGTTATGCCTCAACCTAACTCTGCGGTTATTCAAAATTACCTTAAAATGATTAAAATACAATTCCCTTACATAAATAAAACAACAAATTTAGAGAGACACAATCTAACTCATTGCTGTAAATCACCCCTCGCCCTTCACTCCACCTCCCGATGTTGGTCCAGGTCTTATGAGTAGAATATACCATATGCCTATCTGCCACGCAGCTCGTAAGAGACGAGCACAGGTTAAAATATAGGTCATCACTAACAAAACCTCCCCATCTTATCTTCGAGAGCGCTTTAATTTTTTACACTCCAGTGAATCACCGTGTCGTTCTAGTCGTAACTCAATAGGTACTTCGTTTTCCCATATTCTACTCCCATTGTTATTCAAATTCCTTTATTTTTCGTTCCGGCAAATTATGGAATTCACTCCCTCTAAAGGTCCGCGATAACACTTCCCTGCCCATCTTCAAAAAACGGTTGAAAGAGTATTACTTAACACTAACATAACAATTTGTAATTATCAGGTTTCTTATTTATATAGATTTATTCATATTAGTTATATTGTTTTAAAGTATGTCATTGTTGAGTTTTTTTTTATTGTTACTATGTTTAGGTTATTTATTTATTGTGCATGTTGCCTCCCACTGTTTCATCACAGATTCTAAATTTTAGAGTTGGCTGGAAGAAATCTGTAGACCTAGATATAAGCCCACCTTATGTGCATTTCTGTTTATCACTGTCCATATTTTAAGTCATAAATTGTGTAGAATAAAGAATTAAATAAATAAATAAAGCCATTAGTGGTTGAGTACTTTGCAACAACTTGTAAGGGTAGGGATCCACCATTCTACATATACCTGCTACCATAATAACCCTATACGGTTCGACCCGCAGGGTAGAGTAGCTGGTAGACTTGCACAATAGGGTTAACATCCTGGCCTCAGAACAGCGACGCACCTGTAACATCTATGGTGTCTATAGACAGTGGTAATCTCTTACCATCATGAAAGCTTGTTTACTGACCTCTCACATAAAAAGAAGAATTTTTACTCCCGTATTCTCCAAGAGGTTAGCAACGGTATAACCAAGGTCAAAGGTGGCTATCCATTGGTCAAAAGGATCAATCCGCGCAAACGTTGATTTATCACAAAATTAAAAAGGCAAATTTTTCTTTGCGCCTGATCCGGGGATCTAACCTTGGACCTCATGAAATCAAGTCCAACACCGATACGATAGACCACAGTTTATTACGTTCATAAGGTTTTGATACAATCCTGTTTATATTGCAAATGATTTAAGTAATGTGTATTAAAAGTTCACTTGCCCTCACCTTATGCACACGGACATCGCATTCAAACTGACAGTTGGACGTAGAATGCAATACCAAAGAGAATATAATCACTACGTGTGCAATACTACAATTTTATGAAATACTAGATATTGTCCGCAGCTACACCTGTGTTTAGAATCATTTGCTCTCCTAGAGAAACCAGTTTGAATAATCTTGGTAATAATTTTAAAGCAAAAGACCGATTTAGATTTCAATAAAAGTAAATCATCGACGTAAATATACATTAAGTATTTTTCCAACTCCGGGATTTCATCATCAAATCCAGATTTAATAGCAATGGGACCAAAGCAAAAACATGCTCTTTCAAATAATGGGATATCCATTATGTAAAAGAGCTTTATTTTAAACTAACGGCCCGCTCGCCCGCCCGGTATAAAATATACATATAAACCTTCTTCTTTAAGCACTTTATCTATTAACAAAACCGCAACAAAATCCGTTGCGTAGTTTGAAAGCTTTAAGCATACAAAGGGACATAGGGACAGAGAACGCGATTTTGTTTTGTACTATGTAGTGATTTGAATTTCTTTTAAAAATTAAGGAGAAATATTTTAACATACATACCTCCTTCTTTGCAAATTGTTAAAAATGGTTAGTCCAAGGCTCATATAGCGCTGCTCGTAGCTTAACTAACACTACGTATCGTCATAAATCTCTTCAAGAAGCACGCCGTCTGAATTTACGCAAACTGCACGTCGCGGAATACTTAAATACGGAAAAATACTCGTGCGAAGTACATACATTCTATAGTCTAGCTACAATAAATTATATTTAGTGCTTGTGGTGATGGTTTATATTATATAATTTTTAACTTTATTGCCTCATAAATAATACTGCACGTGTAAGAAAGTGCGCTGAATGGATTCAAAATGGTGTTTCATGAGTTTGATCTTGGATTTGTTTATATCTAGACCCATTTTTAAGCTGGTTGTCTCCAAGCGTTTAAGAAGATCCACCATTTCTGCCTCAGAAGACGCGATCAAAGTGGTGTCATCCGCGTACCAAAGGTTTGATATTTTAACTCCATTTATTTTAATGCCTCCTTCCCAATCCTGTATATATTCCCCGTATAATATGTTAAAGAGGATTGGAGAGATCACGCAGCCCTGGCGAACGCCTTTGTGGAATTTGAAGCTGCTCGACGTAGCATTCCCTATTGTGACTGTGCCATAACCGGTTTCATAGAGGTTGCGAATCAGCGTAACAAGGTGGATGGGTACGCCGGTTTCCGTCAGCACCTGCCATAGCTCTTTCCAGTTGACACAGTCGAAGGCTGTCAAAAATTTCAAAAATAATGAAGCTATAAATTTATACCCCTAAGGAACAAAAACGAACTAAATGGATCTATCTTCCAATGGTCGTACCAACGTAAAATTCGTTATGAAGGTTTGTATTTAGTCAAATTAAAGAAAAAATCTATAAACGGCCAAGTGTGAGTCACTTTCGAAAATAACGAATACTGTGTCAAAGTTACACTGTGCGATTTCATTTATTTTTGTAAGGTTGTTTATTTTATTTTAATTTTATACGTACGAGTATACAATAAATAATCTCCGTACACCTATAAAGTGTACCTACTTACAAATAGTTAAAACAACAACAACATATTTAGTTGGTACCTAAGTAAGTATGCTACCTATAAGCATTATAATTGGTGGCCTATGGTGTAGCCTAGAATGGGCAGTGTAGTGCAGTGGCATCTCACTATTAGCTAATAATTCAAAAGTACAAAAAAATAAAAAATGTTATCAGGAAACTGCTGAAAAAACAGGTTTGCGTTCCTGTAAGTATTAGAATTTTAGGTATTTAATATGATATTTATTCAGAATCTACTTTTCAAACTGCAGAAGATAAAGTGTATGTGTATGGAACTTTGTACTTATTTTGATCTCACTTCTTTTATAGGCGAAGCATTCCCAAATTATCGAACTTGGCTGCCTTTCACATTTATGTTTTGGGTAGGATTTATTTTAGCATTACTTAGAGGGATTCGTATAAGCTATATTTTATCCCGGAAAATAGATAGGATTTTTCGTGGTAGTGAAAATTGTGGTGTAAGTCGACGCAAAAACTGCCGTACGTTAACGATTCTCGCACTATGAAGCAGGTTGCTGTCAGCCACCGACCATACATGTATGGTCGATGCTGTCGGCTCTCTACGCAGCGGACGCGGCCAAATCGAGTAAATTTACTGAATTGATGCACTTATTACTATTTATTTCGGAACTATTTATGTACTCATTATAAAAAAGTTTTTTTCAAAATACTACTCATATTAATCGTTGCTTAAATCTTTTAAACTACGCAACGAATTTTGATGCGGTTTTTCAAAAGATAAAGTGATTCAAGAGGAAGTTTTATGTATGTATATTATAACCCGTGCGAAGCCGGGGCGAGCCGCTAGTCAATAAATAAAACATTACCCACACAACCATGCATTTCACACACAAACAAATATATTGATGATAATGATAAAAGATAACAGATGGCACATTAAAAAGTTTGGAAACAAAGTAGTTGGTCTTGAGAAATGAAGATGGCGTTCTTATCAACAAGATTAAAAATTTTGTTATGGTCGAATTTCGACAAACTGGTGACCACTAGTCAGGCGGATTATTGTGCTGCGATGCGCCCCGTCTCAGTCCTTGCAAAATATGTGCGTTATCCTTATAAAATAGGGTTGTCGCAAAATTCTGTTACGTTTAGAAAGATGGTACAAAACTAAAAAAAAGCAACCGAATGTGTAAAGCGGTTGACGTTCAAAAACGACATAATAACTATTATTTCAGTTGCAGAAAGAATGTATTGGAACATGGTATATCAGTTAAGATATATTTTTTCTAGAACAAATTACTAATCGGACATATTTTTAATAGTGTGTATTGAATGGTCTTCTTTTAAACTATTTTGTCGCGTCATTTTTTTCAAACTATGACCTCTTAGGCTGATCATTGAAAAGAAACTATGCAACAAGCAATTTTGTTCGAAATTGAATACTTTCGATGAATAACGTGTCCAAATGGGTAATTATAAATATTGCGCCAATAATGCGTTATTTTAAACGTTAACTCAATATTTTCAATGAATAATAATATGTAAAGTAGAATAGACCATCTGCCTTTTTCCCAGGCAGCTTGAAAGAGACAAGCACCGGTTAAAATGTACTAGGTCATTTTTAACAGGACTACTGGTCCACCGCGTTACCTATTCATACCCAGTAACGATTCTGTCATCTTCGGTTAGGCGGTAAACTTACATAATAGACCTAAAGTGGTGGTACCTGTTGTTACGCGGTGACGTTAAACTTTTACTTTTTAAAAAGAAATACTTTATTTTACAACAATATATTTTAATAAGAACAATTACAATAAGAGTTAACTAGAAATAGATGGGAATTGCTTGAGATGTAGAATTAGAATGAACAATGTTACAATGTATTTCCTATTGAACACTCGGTATTATCACAAACAAGATATCATTACTAATGAGTCTCTGGGAATGGTAAACAAGTAATTGGTAAATGAAAGTAAACAAGTCTAAAGTCTTACGATAGAAAATACAACATTGGTTTTAAATACATTATCAAAGTATAAATAATATGTAACAACAAAATTAAACTAGGAAAAAGAATGAATATAAAGTAATAAATATGTATACTTAAAATATAGCACTAAACACTACCTACACGATACACTTTGGTATATTATGTCTTGGAGTAACACATAACAAGCTTCTGTCTTGTGAGTTAGTTCGTTGGTTACGCCGTCTGTTACAAATGAAACCGTTAGGCCATTTATCGCAACATTTCAATATGAGATATGCGCATAAAATTAATCCTATTATAAAGTAAAGCCAGGAGAAACTTGAAGAGTGTCTTTCAATAAATGATTGTGACTGTTTTTCCTTCAGTTCTTCCGAATATTTATCTAAGTTTGCTTTAATTTGATGTAGAGAATCCAGTGGCATATTATTAATCGATATTGGTAGAAGACTTGGAGGTTTTATATTTCTAACTTCTTCGAAGCAGTCTTCAGATCGTATATCAGGAATTAATATCGGGAATGTTACATTTTCTTCTTTTGTTTCAAAAGCTGATAGTGTGCTGAAACCGGTATGAATTTTGCAGTTATTCGGTAGAGTTATTATGCCAGTTCCCAAAAGAACGTGATGAGATATTTCGCCGTTCCTGCACTGAAGAATGCCTTGTGTCTTGTTTGTAATGATAAACAACCATTTGTTGTTAGTTAGTCGCTGAAAAGTATTGATATCAGCAGCAAACGTGGATGTTGTACAGATTTTTGGCATTGAAGTAGATAGGCTGGTTAGTATTTGTAATTCACAGATTGGACGCGCTGTAGAGTCGAATACGATGAGATTTTTGCAGACCCTCTTATTAGTAGCATATTCCTTGCAGCTCTCCAATGAAGTCGTTGAGACGTAATGATGTCCACCATGGTTAGTAGCCAGGTATTTATGCTCTGGGAGGATAGTGGTAAAGTACGGAGCATTTGAATGAGGAATAGGAATCGAGTAAATATGGTATAAGTTAAGCGGTTCGTCTTGGACAAGCGGAAATTCAATAATATAAACTAATCGATTTGCATATACATACGCTGTTAAGTATGAGGATTCTAATATGGAATGAATAGTATTATATGTGACAGGTTCAACTAAATGTTTAGTAGTTCGAATATGATTAGATAAAAGTAATTCTTCATAAAGATTTTTAATATTTATTATAGATGGATGAATAGTATTGGTTTTTGCGAATAAAAGGCTGGAAAGGCAATCATCTATTTCGCTTTCTAAGCTTGTTACTAGTTCTAAAATTTGAAGAGATATAGTGGAAATATCTTCACTTGCTTTCAAATCAAATATCATTTCACTAGTGGAATTGAAATACTTGTTTAGCCTATCGATATTCTCATTTATGACTTGTTCATCATATGATATTTTAAAAATAGTTTGATTAAAGTTTTGAATCGTGGAAGAAGTTATTTGAACTTGTTTCTTCATTAGATCGGACATATCTAGTGTTTGTTTTTCAAGTGAATCGATGTATTCGTCATACCTTCTAGCGTCTTTAGCATCAGGTGTGCCAATAAGCCATTTCAGTACAGAGCTAAGACCATCAATTAATTCACGTTTAACTCTAGATTTTTCGCCTACAAACATATTAAGTTCTAAAAGTCTATTATCAATTTTACGAAGGCTTACATTTAAAAATGATTTTGTTGATAGAACTTGGGGAAAATTAAGGTATTTTACAGACATAGATTGAAATTTGTTCGATAATCTTATTAAAGATTCATGAGCAATGAATAAAGGTTTTAAATCTCTGTAGACTACTAGTTGTCATGATTCATCTGAAGGGAATAGAGAACCTTCTTCCCTGAAAAAGAGTCCTGAGTAATTTGGAAGTGGTTCTAGGATCTCTATACAACCGACTCTTGTGATGGTCCTGTAAAGGACAAAACAGTCTCGTTAGAAACTTTAATTCTGTTTAACCATTTTTGAACACAATAACATTTAAGAAAAGTGTATATTTGTGTGATAATTTTTATGATAGAAACTATGATAGAAAACATGCTCTGTAACTAATGTAGGGATTATTAAGGAAATCAAATAGTGATTTTGAATGGGGAATATTTTGACAGTCTGTCACGTTTGCCCTGGAAACAAAATTTCTTACTAAAATAAAGAAAAGATCTAAAGTATGTAAAATGTGTAAAATAGTAAATTGTGTGTAAAATTTGATTTATCTATTTGTAAAAATTTAGTACAGTATATAGAGCATACAATATAATAAAGGTTGTAAAAGAATGTGATATGAAAATAAAATTATAAGTAATATATACAGTACTATCTAATATTCTTAAACTAAGCTTTCGTGCATTGCATATGGACGAAGGCGGTTAGCATGAACTAATTGATTTTTGCCGGATTACCTTATTAAATAATTTTCATTAAAACCTACTCTAATAACTTCGTAAGGACCTTCCCACTTAGAATCTAAGTTATTCGGATTTGGAACACGTAACATAACCTTACTACCTAAAGCAAAATCAGCGATATTTTTAATTTGTTTATCATACCGTTCTTTAGATTTTTCTTTCATGGATTCTAACTTGCGTAAAGCAGAGTCACGAGATATTCTAAGGCGTTCATTTAAGTCTTTAAGATAGTCACATGCTGTATAATCCGGTATAAGTTTTAAAGAGTACAATTGACGTGGTTTGTAGCCAAATAGAAGTTCATGTGGTGTATATCCTGTGGACTGGTTTACGGAAGTATTGTGGCACATTATTGCAAATGGTATGATTTGATCCCAGTTTCTCAATTTACGGTTATGGTACATACGTACGTGATCTCTAAGGGTAGCGTGGAAGCGCTCTAAGGCTCCATTAGTTTGTGGATGGTATGATGTATTGAACGTGTGGTTTGCACCGAAGAATCTCATTAGTTGTTTTATTACATTATTCATGAATTCTGATCCTTGATCTGAATGAAATCGTTTTGGTATACCATAATGTTGACAAAAATGCAAAAGATGTTTGGCTACGGTAAGAGCTTCTTTATCTGGAATAGGATACGCTTGAACGTATCTAGTTAGCTCGTCTAGTAATGTTAAAACATATTTGTTATTACTATCACTTACGTCTGAATATGATACAAGGTCTATAGATACACGTTCGAAAGGTTCTGTTGATTGAGATGTTATGACCATCGAGGCATGGAATGTTTTCCGCTGCATTTTATTACGTTGGCAAGTTAGACACGATTCTACATAGTTTTTAATATCTTCCGACATACCTTTCTAGAAGAATTCGTTTCGTATTTTCCTTGTGGTTTCAATATTGCCACGATGACCTAAAAGTGGTTCGTCATGAAATGATTTTAAGATAGCGGGTATTTCTTCGGGACTAGGAGTTTTAACGATATTTTGACATATTGTTATATTGCAATTATAAATTTCTGCTAAATATGCTGAGATTCGCAACTGTTCATTGCCTTGAAGCTTACATGTTTTAACAAGTTTTAGGTCCGGAACAAAGATTTCACTTATTTCATTTTGCTGAAGGCAGGCCATTAATGTTTTAAAGTAACTTTCAGCATCCCAGGGATCATAATGAGATGGTCTCGAACAACAGAAGTAAATATTTTGGTTTTCATTCGAAATAAGGAGATATGTATCGTAGAGATTTTTGGGTTTTTCTAAGAATGGAGTTACTTCCGAACATAAGCTGATGGCTTCATTATAAATTGTATTTGCTTCTGAGAGTGAGCAAGAGATAGGAATGAAAACGTTTTTGTGTCGTGAATCTAAAAGTTTGTCAGGGGATATTTTAAGTTTTGGACTGTCATAGCTTCGATCTTCGGATAAATAATGTTCGAAATTTGTTTGAAGGTAATCATCTTCACTTGTAACTTGTTTAGTTTGATTAGAGCTATGGTCATCAGTTGTGAGATCTATGATATTTGTGTTCAAAAGAGGTGGTCGTGAAAGGGCATCTGCATTAGTATTAATTTTTCCAGCTTTATAAACAATTTCATAATCATATTCTTCTAACTTGAGTCTCCAACGGACGAGACGGCTGCCCGGATCTTTGATAGAAAACAGCCATGTTAAAGGCTTGTGGTCTATAACGATTTTAAATTTCCTTCCAAAGAGATAAGGACGGAAATGCTTTACTGCCCACATTATAGCTAGTAATTCACGCTCAATAGTAGAGTAATTGGTTTCTGCTTTGTTCAGAGTACGTGAAGCGTATGCTATTGGAAGATCTTTGCCAATTTCGCCTTGGGATAAAATTGCTGCGATTGCGTGTAAAGATGCGTCAGTGGTTAAAACGAATTCCTTATTAAAATCTGGATATTGTAAAAGGGGAGTCATTGTCAGTATGTCTTTACAAGTGTCAAATGCTATTTGTTGATCCTCACTCCATATGAAAGGGGCATCCTTTTTCAAAAGGCTTGTTAGAGGTTTGGTAATGAATTTTGAAGTTGAAGTGAAAAATGAAGTTGGGTATGAATCTACGATAATAGCCGGCTAGGCCTAAAAATGATTTTATGTCTTTACAGGATTTTGGGACAGGAAATTCTCTTACAGCTTTTACTTTTTCTGGATTGGGTTTGACACCTTGGTCTGAAATAATATGACCGAGATAGGCCACTTCCTTTCTTAGAAACTCACACTTGTCTGGTTGAACTTTAAGACCATGTTGTCGGAGACGTGTGAAAACTTCGATTAATTTCTGAGAGTGCTCTTGAAGGCTAGACGCAAAAACTACAATGTCATCAAGGTAAACAAAACATCGTTCACCTTGTAATCCATACAAAACGCTATCCATCGCACGTTGGAAGGTTGCAGGAGCATTCTTCAGCCCGAATGGCATACGAAGAAACTCATAATGTCCGTAAGGAGTATTGAAAGCAGTTTTAGGAATATCTGCTGAATTTAGTTCAATTTGGTGAAAGCCAGACGCAAGATCTAAAGTAGTGAAATATGTTGAGTGTCCTAATTTATCTAAAATGTCTGCTATGTTTGGAAGGGGGTAAATGTCACCTATAGTTATTTCATTAAGTTTCCGATAATCAATCACTACGCGCCATTTCTGATTCCCTGATGAGTCGCGTTTCTTTGGAACTACCCATATAGGGCTGCTCCAAGGAGAAGTACTAGATTGAATAATTTTTTGGTCGAGCATCTTTTGGATTTGTGTTTTTACTTCTTGTTGGTGTATAAAAGGAAATCTATAAGTTTTAGTATTAATAGGGATATCTGACGTTGTAGGAATAGAATGCTTAGTGTGATTAGAAAATGTCAAAGGCTCTGGTTCTATACAAAATATGTCAGCAAATTCAGATATTATTTTGTCTAGTGATTCTAGTTCTTCCTTATTTAGATGATTTTTGCGAATTAATTCTTGAACCTTTATTTGTTTGTTAGAGCATTGTGTTGAATCCGATAGCAAGTTGATGGAGTAACTGTCTAAGTTTGTAACTTCTTCTATTGGATTAGTTTCAATAATAGGCATAGCGATCACGATATCATCGTTGCTAGAATTTACACATGTTGTCAGAAATTTGTTATTCTTTATGTTGACTAAGGCATACGGGATTGTTACATTATTATAAATTTTGTTGTTTTTCGACAATTGCAGTACCGTTATCTATATCTTTAGAAATACATGAAATAACAGTTTCTGAGCGCTTACTTATGAAAACTTCATTTTCACAAAGGACATCGGGTTTTTCATTTAAATAAAATAATTTGTATGTTCTATTACGTACGCGCATAGTCTTTGATTGAACATAGATTTGTACGTTAAATTTAGTCATAAAATCGTTCCCTGATATTCCGTCGGTAACTATATTTAAATTTGCGATGTGAAATTTATGTTGAGGGAATTGATCTAATGATATATAAGCTGTGCCGTAAGTTTGTATGGTAGAGTTTTTATTAGAGACACCGATTATTGATACTATGTTTTTCGGATCGATTTCGTTATTTCCTATTTTGTCTTTGCGAATAACTGAAATAGCTGATCCTGTGTCGATTAATAATATAACAGGCTGGCCTTGAATATGAAACTTGCAATGTAAGAGATTTTCTGGAGGTATGTTAAGAGAAGAAATATTATATGATTTAGACAATTTTTCGTATGATTTTGTATTATAATGAAGTTTAGTTTTATATTTTGATTTTGAATGAGATCGAGAATGGAATTTAGTATTTTTGTTTAAATTGGTTTTAGGAAAAACATGAGTTTCGTTTAAGATTCTAGAGTTTGTAGAGTTAGGAGTTTCTTTCAATATTGTATTAGAATTAGAGTTAAGATTTTGTGTGGATGTAGATTTCGTAGTTAAATTTTGAAAGTAAGATTGAGTTCCTACCGAAGTTTTAGATTTAGGATTTTGTAAAACTGAAAACTCTGTCTGGGTACATGCGTTTTTAAGCTGTCTCCGATTGACTGGTTCGCATGACACATTTTGAGTTTGTCCGCGATGGACTGCTGTATTTAATTGATTTAGTTTTCTTGATTTGGGGTTACATAATGGACTGAAGCGGTTTCCAAGGAGCCGTCCATCTCCAAGACCGCTTGTGAGTTTAAATTATTTATATTTGGCATTTGTGAGGCTGATTGATTTCTAACATTGTTATTATAGGCTCTTTTACGGCATTCAGATATAAGGTGTCCTGTTTTCTTACAATACCGCCTGGCTCGAGTGGCTAGCGTACTCGCCTAACTACATCGAACAACCGCGAGGCTCGGGTTCGATTCCCGACGGGGGCAGGCATTTGTGTGATGAACATTTAGATGTCTGCATTTCCGGGTCTGGGTGTTTATTAAATTTATTCTGGTATCTATTTAAGTATTTCTATGTATTAGTATCGTTGACTGACACCCATAACACAAGCATAATATAATTTGCTTACTTTGGGGTCAGATTCAATTTGTGTGAGTTGTCCTGGGATATTTATTTTATTTATTTAATTACATGATTTAATAGTATTATTCGAACTAGGTGTTTGTGGTGGAGGTAACTGGAACCGCGGCATTCTATTAGAACTTTGTGTAGTTGGGGTTGACAGTGGTGAGTTAATGTTATTTCTTAAATATGTAGGTGTCCTAGGAACAAAGCTCGGTCGGTATAGGGCTTGTCGAGCATTATTCATTGACCTTACTTTTTCCTCCTGCATTGCAAAGTGACCTGCATCCAAAATGTTGTTAAATTCTTTTGTACGGAGCATAACACCTATATCACTATTTACACCATTATCAAAAACATTCAAAGCTGTTTCATCAGTGGTCATAAGTCTACCTATGAGTGTCGCGTCGTGTATTTCAGCTGTTAATTTTTCTATTATTTTGGATCGACACAAATCAACCCTATGGTAAAAATCGGTTATATTTTCATTTGATTTTTGAAACATAGATTGTAATTCGATATTTGAATGACCTAATGTCTTAACATGCGAATATTTTTGAATAAGAAATGATCTTAGCTCCTCCCATGACACAAATTTTCGAGCATGAACGTCGGACGAACTTGAACCTATTATTTTATTTAAAGCATATGTTAGCAATATGTCTTTTTGACTTGTATCGGCTAGTCCGAATGCTGAGTCACATGAGCGAATAAATCGATATACTTGATTATTTTCACCGGTCTCAAAATTCGGAATTAAATGTAATAGCGTTGGAAGGTCAACACTGACTTTAATTTCTTGTTTCGACATGTTAAATATGTATATATATATAACAAAATAATAATAAAAGACAAATAAAAGAAAAATAAATTATTGAAATAAAAAAAAATCCTTGAATTTATCGAAATTAAAAATATTGTGGACGGCGCCACGAGAAACGCTATGTGGCGCTGTTCACCTGCCTGATATCCAGGGCGGTCCATTTGGAGCTGGCCGCCAGCCTCACCACCGACAGTGCTGTCATGGCACTCCGGCGCATGATGGCGCGCCGGGGGTGCCCACAGGAGATATGGACGGACAACGGTACCAATTTTCGTGGTGCCGACGCCGAGCTACGTCGAGCTGCGCTAGAAGCCACCAAGGAAGCCGCTGCCAACTTCTCGACCTAGTGGCGGTTCATAACCCCGGGCGCGCCTTTCATGGGCGGCGCTTGGGAGAGGATGGTGAAGTCCGTCAAGACAGCATTGTACGCAGTACTCACGGAAAGGTATCCACAAGAAGAGGTTCTGCACACCCTGCTCATGGAGGTCGAACATACGCTGAACAGCCGGCCACTAACATATGTATCAGTCTCACCTGAAGATCCAGAGCCACTAACTCCGAATCACCTACTGTTGGGCGGCCCGTCCAGAATTCCCATCCCAGGTGCCTTTCATGAAAACGACACGATGGGGAGAAGACATTGGAGACATGCACAGCATCTGGCCAATATGTTCTGGGCTCGCTGGGTCAGAGAGCAAAGGGAGAAGAAATAAAAGTCGGAGATGTAGTCCTAATAGCCGACGGGACACAACCAAGAAATGTATGGCCCACAGGAGTGGTCATAAAAACATTCCCAGGACCAGACGGAGTGGTGAGAGTGGCCGACGTAAGGACAACAGCTGGGGTCATTAGGCGACCCGTGAAGAAACTAGTCTGCCTGCAAGCGGACTCAGCATAATACGGCGTATTATGGGCGGGAGAATGTGCAGGACAGAACGCACCAATAACGTCAATGTCTTTATAGTGTAGTGTAAAAGTGAACAAGTGTCTGTGCTCCAAATAAAACTAAAGTGCAAGAACTGAGTTATAGTGAATCAGTGTATATAGTTAGCTTTATTGTTTCCAATTTAAAAGTATTATATCACTATTTTATTGTACTTTAGCTGTAAGATCGTTTATGTTTATATTTATTATGTCTTGTCTGGATATTAAAGTTTATGTTGTTTTGTGTTTCATTATAGATTAAGGGTCCTCAAAAGGTAGCCTATGTGAGTAGTAGGGTCAGAGGCAAGTCCTTGACTCGTCGATAGTTAGGAGAGTTAGTTACCATTAAGATCTCTAAACATAATGTGTAAGAAATAAAGAGATCTCGTAACTAACTAATACAAGTAGCCGTATGGCATAAAAGCTTATTTATATCCATAAAGTACGTAATGAATGTAAAAGAGTACATAAATAGAATTGTTATTAAATAAATAAGCTGTTTTTGAAAGATATTTAAAGATAAAAAAGTAAATAAATTAAATAACTTTTTACCTATAGCAACATTGTAAGTTTAAGAATTAATAGAGTGGCAACTATGTAATACCACCAAGAGAGCATATTGTTCCTTATACGCATCACGGCAGCTCGCGTCGAAATCATATAAATACGGCGCAATCTGCCGCTAGCCGTCATTACGATTCCGCAACCGACCTCCGCTTCGTGCAGACGCCTGGTGACCACACGTTTCACAG
>NJDD01003129.1:14421-25858 GCA_002245505.1 Calephelis nemesis
AAAGATTATTTGAGAAAGATGGAAACAGCTGTTTGCTATTTCAAATTATAGATCGTTTCATTTTCACTCGAGAGTAAAAGAAAATATTAAAGTTTTTCAAGCGAAAAACATGCAACGCTTGATGCAATTTTCGCTAAATGATCTGGATATTCATTTTAAACTAGTTCCGCCCCAGATGGTTTTATTTAACAAAGTTCTTTCTAAATCCCATTAATGTATATTAACAAGAGCAAAAATGTGATTGTTTGCATTGTATAGGCTCCAGAACTACTGGACCGAATTGCAAAATTCGGTTATTATTGGAAGATTAGATTAGATCTTTTTTTTTATGTTATAGGAAAGCAAACAAGCAGACGGATTTCCTGATGGTAAGAAATTCACACCGCCTAGAGACACCAAAGATGGTAATGGTGCGTTGCCAACCTGAGGTCAGGATGTTAGGCCTCGAGCAAAAGTAAGTTTACCGGCTACCTTACCCTCCGAACCGGAACACGTCATGACGTCATGGCGGCAGGAATAGGTAAGGCGGGGTTACCAATCCGGGCGAGTCGCTGCGAAACTCTACCACTTAGTCAGATATCACGGTGTTAGTGACGGCAAGCCTATACTCGTCTTTCATGAGCTGCCTGGCACAGGAAGGCAGATGGTCTATTCTACATTGGAGCCCGGACCAACACGGGGAACCATCCGTAATAAACTAAAATACATAACTGGTATATTCTAATTTATTTAGAGAATATGACTTTAAACCGTAAAATATCATATTTGACAACATTGTGCGGTACTTTTGTAGTTCTTTCAATGTTCATTGATTAGCTCGGACTACATTTTTTTGTTTCATGTCGAAAGAGAAACATTTGATTTGTAAGCTCGATAATGTCCAGTCACACCAGCGTCTGGTCGTTATGGACCTTATCAAAGTCATTCCCGGATACAAACCACGAAATTAGGACGACGCTCTCCAGCCGAGACACCCGCTGGCGAGAGCAAACATATTCAAAAATTTTGCTATAAACTCAAAATTGACCTAAATTCGATGGAACATTTAAGTAATCGCTCACTAAAGTGTGGAGACTGGTGAAATCGCTCAATAAAGTAAATTTCAGCTTTACTTCCCTCTTTGTAAAAAACGGTAAATACACATGTACATTTATTATTTATTTAAAATTCATGCACTATAGTGTACATAGGTGGACTTAATGTTACATGGCATTCTCTACCGGTCAACTTAACTTTATTTGAAAGAATAATTAAATGGAGTTGCAAAAAAAACATTAACTAAACATTTGCAAACACATTTAAATCTAATTTTCGGTAGCATAACAAATACATAACAACACATATATACAAAGAAAAATTATTAGCATAATATATTACGGGTCTTCTGACAGTAAGAGACAACTTTGGTATATACACACCATAGATGTTACAGGTGAGTCGCTTTCCTGCGGCCGTGACACCAGACCTATTGTGCAAGTTTACCGGCTACCCTACCTTCCGTACCGGAACAAGACCGAGTCGTTATAGCAGCAAGAATAGGTAGATCCCGATATAGATAGATAGGTAGATACCCGGGCAAGTTGCTACACAGCACTCTACTACCAGTGGTATTGTTGCTGACCTATTTTTCAACCTATATCAATCTCTTACGAGCTGCCTGGCGAAGAGGTATATGATTTATTCTGCACAGCGGACCCGCATGAACACTGGAAATGTGCAGTATCTCGACTGGATTAGTACGATTTTGTCACCACAACGACAGTGCAAACCATTGTCATTTTCCATGCGGGAGGGTAGCCGGTAGACTTGTGTATTTGTTTGTAGCCCGAAAGTATAGAGTGTTAAGTGCCAAGATTGTTGCAGACCTGCCTGTGGAGTAACACATTCATTACTATTTTCATACAAAAAAATTACGTTAAGGTATTATCATAAAATGTTATGAAATAGGGTTTTCTAATTTTTTCTCGCTAATTAGTCAGTTGGTCTTCCTATAAATATGTATTCAATGTGCCTACTCATACTAATAATGTTGTATCTTACAAATTATTAAATTTCTAAAAATAAGCACACAAGTCGAGCTTATCTGTAAATTAAAAAAGGATGTGCTTGCGTGCGTGCGTGTGTGTGTGTATATATGTTATTGTACAAACGTAAGAAGTGAAACTCTTTTTATAAAATTTTCGTAGGGACTAACAGAAAAGAAGTTTCACTTTAAACCAAAACTTTACAATCGTATAGTTTATGCGTTCCTTGATATCTTCAAGCTGCCTCACAGCTCGTCGAGTAAAACAAAATCAGAAAGAAGAAACTCTGAAATTTAGCGATATCATACAGTTGGTTTTTGTGGAGTAGAACAAGATGTCAAAGAACGTAACAGAGAAATTTGACTTGATTCTTTTCTTTTATCTATTGCGTGTAGTTAGCCAATGTTTTTAGTACTTGTTAGTCATTTTAATTGATAATAATCTTAATTACATTTACTAAACATGTTATATATAGACCTAAACATAGAAGACAACAAAACACAATTTAGATTACTCTTGTCTTTTATATCTTTCTTATTATTTTAGTTGTCGTTTTATTTGTAATAAGTGATTCAGTTATATTACTAAGTTAATATTCTGTAATCTTATTATATGTGGTTCGTATGGCAAAATAACTAAAGATGATGCTATAAACTGATTGCAGAGACCCCGAGCCGCCGGACCGGCGGCGACCAAAATTACACGAGGAACTAATAAACGTGTTCGACGAGTTGCCGACAGTCGCGACTGACCAATTACAGCTTCTCGTGGACATTTCAGAACTTATAACTTCTTAACACCAATAGACATTCAGAATAGTTTACCTCTTTGAAAAGCTATCGCCTTTCAAGGAAACTTTGTTCTTAAAACCAAGGTTTTGCTCTCTTATATTTTTCCTTGTTAGGCGACGTGTAAACAGATTTTTGATGAAAACAACAGCATTTGCGATTTTAGCATCTTCACCTCCGTATCCTTGAAGAAGTAGGCAGGCAGGCTAGTTGTAGGCGCTCTGGATATAGAGGTATATCCAACAACTAGACAAAGATATTTTATAAATGTATCTTCACGCCGGTACCTAACCTAACGCAGAGGTACCAGGTCATCCACGACTAGCGAAAGATACTAACTCCCACACCGTGATAGGTGGCAACATTACTGCTAACCGGACGTATGTCCAATCGCCCATATCCCCAAAGAGGTAGGTAGAGGCACAATCAGGGCACCAACTACTAGTCGAAGATACCAATACCCGTATTCAAAAAGCATACTTGGCTAAGTAATGAAAAATTGTTGTTCGAAGTACAACATTTAGCTATGCGTTCCTTACGTCAAGCCATCCAATTCATAAACAACACTTAGAACTTATTTAGCTAGGAGAGCTCCATAGTATTGAAATCACTTCTGTGATTGATCCGTTTGTTATTGTGTACTTCACTATGCTTTGGACATCCAATCCCAAGCGACGTTATTTCTCTAAAAAAAATAAACAAAATAGTCTTCTCAAGTCAAGCCCAACACCAGACTATTAGACTAGATAGGCGACATTTCATTTTTTATACTTGTACATTGTATTCTGATACATTGTAAACTTGTATGTAACTTGTGAATTGTTAGAAGCGAGTAGCTTAACATGCAACACGCCCTTTATGGACAAGCATTAGTTGCGATTCTGCTGTTCACAAACTGAACTTATTTAAATTTTTGCTGTCTTTACGATACACTATACTCCATTTATATACATGGTATATAGTGAAAGTGCTGTAAGAATAAATAAACTTCAGAACAATAATAAATTCAATTGAGGATGGACTTTGAAAGTTAATTTTGATATAAACTACTACTACTACTTGTATTAAGGCACATCTAAACCCCATTCTCCTTTTTACAAATATATGTCTTATTGTTGTCTGTTGTTATATGTCTTATCCAAATATTCGCAAATATAGATCAAACTGTTTGTTGTTTTATTGAAAAAGTTATTTTGCATGAGACTGTAATAACGTATTCTCGGGGTTTTTTATAGTAAAGCTATGAAGCTCAACTTTACTTTTCTTGTTATCCAGCGAGTTATTTTTATAACCATTGTTTCTTTGTTGAATTCGTTCATTGTGTAACACAAAGCTTTTAAATTTGTATTGTGTGTATGTATGTATTGTGTGTATGTGTTTGTACACAAGTTAATAATTTCAAATATTTATTTACCTTAGCATTGGCACTATATAGTACAACTACTGTTACTATGCTAGCTATAGCTATAGTTATATTAGCTACTATGAGCGTGAGACCGTGTCCGTAATTTCTAAGAAGATACCTGCGGTGTAGTACATTACGGTATCAACGGTATATAGTGCATGAGTTATGATTCCATTAACCGCTGCCCGCGGTCTTACCCGCGTGGTTAAACTATACCATGTGTTAATTAGAGTTACCCTGCATGCATGTGCCAAATAACTTGAAAACCAGTTCTGCTGTTTTAACGTGAAGGAGTGACAAACAAACAAACAAACAAACAGATGTATAATGTTAGTAGGATTTGAACTAGACTACGACAGGAAACCATGCTCTATACTTCACAGTGTGGTGTAGCCTGTGTAGAACATAATATTCCGTTCAACGCATTCGTAACCCTTGGTCGAAGTGCGCAGCTACAAAACTGCTACGGATTTGGTCATTTGATATACCGACATTTTTATTTTACTTACCGAGTTTAAAAATAAGAGACGGTTACATTATGTTCGTGTGTTTTTTATGTAAGTTAATAGATTTTTTTATGTGGAAGAGCGTTCTCCCAAGGTGGTCTTATAGCTAACAATCGTGAGTTGGATAATAGACTGTAGGCTAATAAAAAAAACTTGGATAGCGAAATTATTAAAATCAAAGTCGATTTTTTGACTTTGCTGCACAAAAACTATTTTTATTTTGCTGTTACGGTTGGTCAAAAAACTAGAAACATTTTAACATCTCCAATAAACGATCAATTTCGATTGTTCAATTTTATAAATAATTTATATTATTATAAAAGTATATCTATAAATTATACAGCAATAACGTTCATCTTCACGAATAAAATACCCATTGCACGTGTGGACTAGTACAATAGATGTCTTTAGCTGGGTCAACCTGCTGAAAAGCCAGCTTTTTCTATAAAATCATAAGAGTCAGCTCGATGTCTATTATGTCTTGTGTGGTAGTGTGGTATCTAGTAGACTAACACAGGTGATATATGAGTGGAATGGCTATAGGTGACGCACCAGTAACATCTATGGCGGCGATAGGATATCATTAAAAAACAACCAGATGTTCCCTATCTTATGAAACAAAACTATACCGCAAATGAAAACCAATGGTTGCAATCGCAGTTCAAAATACATAATTTATAGCCCAAATAAATTTGATGTTCGCACTTAATATGTGGAGATGATATATAGCATCAGTTATTCAGATTATCGTATCTGTGTGTTATTGGCGATATTTGACAAACGCATCGCCATACTACTGAATGCGAAAACTGACAACAACGCAAACGTCTATTAATACTGTATGATGAATGTCCGTCGAAAGTTTATTAGAATGCATCCCTTTTAATATTAAATGTTTCATAGAATTCGAGTTTATAACAAAAGAAACATTAAATTTCATCAAAATCCGTTCAAACAAAATATGTATAACATTAGTATGGATGAACTGTATGTAAGTACATTCGTTATTGTTTCGCTTCAAAACAGCTTAACCCATTTCAATAAATTTCGGTTTTAAAATTTATTAAACCTTGGTGATATAAGCCATTTTTGATCTCGATACACTCATACCTAAATAAGTTTTAAACGCGGACGGAGCCGCAGGAAACACAGTGCTCGACATAAATGTTATATTTTTATCCAACTTTCGACAGACTCGAATTCGCTTCTGTGGTCTAGCGATCCGGAGTTGGACTTGACTTCATAAAGTCCCGGATTCGATTCCTGCGTTCTGGTTGATTTTTATTTCTAAGAATATGGGAGGGAAAATATTTTTTTGTACAAAAGATATCGCGAGCAAAGTCTAAAAACGTAAGCTAATTCCCGTAACAGGGCTTGAACTGGGTCGAAGCTGTCATCTATTTATTGATATTATAAAGCTGAAGAGTTTGTTTTTTTTTGTTTTTTGAACGCGCTCATCTCAGAAACTACTTTTCCGGTTTGAAAATTAGAGGAAGGTTCAATATATTCTAGAAAAGTTATAAGCTTTATATCATAATGATAAGACCAGTAGCAGCGGAGCACCAATAAGTAATGTTTTAAAATCGGGGGATTTTCCCTATTTTTTTCACACAAGCTGTAACGTACTGGATCTCAATGAAAAGCGATACAAAGTTCGCTCTGTCAGCTAATCAACTATTTATTATAACCTACAGACTGGACAAAGCTTTGCTTCGTTATTGTATTTCCAACCCAACCGACCCAAATGCTGTCATGACAATGTTGTAAATTGTTAATAAATCTGGCATTCTATCGCCTCTGTGGTCTAGAGTTTTTTTTTATGATAATGGAAGGCAAATAAGCAGACGGATTTCCTGATGGTAATAAATTCACGCCACCTAGAGGCACCAAAGGTTGTAATTCTGCGTTGCCAACCTGAGGCCGGAATGTTAGGCTTTAAGCAAAAAAAAATTTACTTGCTACCTTACCCTCCAAACCGGAACACGTCAACGGCAAGTATTGGACAAAATGGCGGTAGGAATAGGTAAGGCAGTGGTACCAATCCGGGCGAGTCGCTGCGAAACTCTACCACCTAGTTGAATGTCACGGTGTTAGTGACGGTAATCTTATGCTCGCCTTTTACGAGATGCCTGGCAGGAAGTTAGATGATCTATTCTGAAAAGGAACCCGGATCGACACGGAGAACTGATGTTGGACTTGACTGGATGAGGTCTCGTGTTCAAACGCTGGGTCCAGGAGAAAAGCAAATATCTATTTCAATTTTCTAATGAAAACCACGTTGTCTGGGGCTGGATATCTGCTTTGTTGGCAATATGCTTGCCACCTATCACATTGCGATCCAATACGGTTCTAGATTTTAGAATTATGTAGATTTTTTATGGCATATGTGAAATAAAATAAAATTTTGACTTACTGTCTCTGGCTGGTCGTAATTGTCCAGGTTATATCCTGCCTTATACGAAATTCGGCTGTACTTTTTTATATGTTTGTCAAGCGATTACTCGGCCGATCTTTTTGATTGATGAAATCTTGATGTTCTTTTTTTTGAGAAGACAGGCCATGATTACAAAGTGGTGTCAAATAAATTTGATTCATTAAAATGAAATCGAGACATATCATTTTGATTTCGATTTCGAGTCATTTTGTAACTGCGCTTGATTTGTTATTTAAAAGTCTGATCAAAACTAAATTATGTTTTTGGAAGTAACTATAGTATGTGCTTGGGGTCATTGAGTATTAGAGCTCTTAAATTATTTAACTTCTGAAAGAAAATAAAATAGTAAGAGAATAACATTATTAACCGTTCCACAGATATTTGTTTATTTCACTAAAGCGACAACAATTACGAGTAGAAAGAGAAATGATTATGAGTTGTTTGTTGAGATTTTTGTAATAATCAGAGCTTGTTATGTTTGTGTTTAACTTCTTTGCGGCTGGAATGTAGGGATATATCCTTTATATTTACATTAATATTCTATTCATATATTTCGATGAAACATGCATTTATACTGTCTATCAATCAGATACGTCGCAACCCGCCGCTCTAATGGGAATGTTATGACTCATACAAGCAAAACAATATCCGCACGTTTTACTATTTTTTGCCGACTCAAAACTATTTTCTTATACTTCCAAAATAATTACATTACAATCTAGTCTGTAAAAAGTTAATTATCTCTGGACAAGTCACACAAATTGAATCTAACCCCAAAGTAAGCAAATTATATGCTTGTGTTATGGGTGTTAGTCAACGATACTATTACATAGAAATACTTAAATATATACCAGAATAAATTTAATAAACACCCAGACCCGGAAATGCAGACATCTAAATGTTCATCACACAAATGCCTGCCCCCGTTGGGAATCGAACCCGAGCCTCGCGATTCGTCGATGCAGTTAGGCGTGTACGCTAGCCACTCGACCAACGAGGCGGTCAATTATGTTTTAGGTTTACCATTTTTGTTAATAATTATTAGTTAGTTCATGTTGTCAAGTCGTGGGTGCCCTAGTTGTACCTACTTCTTTGGGGTTAAGGACATGGATATATTATAATCTTCATTATCACAAAATACCTATGTCACAAGCAAAGTCGGAGGACGTAAGCGTATTCCCGTAAGGCTTGAACTGTGTCGAAGCTGTCATATGAGATATCTGTGCAGACATTTATGACAACCTTTAGATTCAAAAAAGCCTTGTTTCATTATTATATCCGTATTTTTCCATCCCAAATACTGTCATGACAATACACCGTCAAATAATCCTGTAAATTGTTAACATTGTATTTGTATTGCATCTGTGGCCTAATGGTCCGCTGTTGGAATTGTCAGCATGTGCTTCATGCGGTTCGATCTCCGGATCGGGGAAAAAAAAGGAAAAAGTTTTTTCAATTTTGCCACATTACGGGACTAAGTTTTCAGCTAGTGAAGACACTTACTCCATTACTTAGTCTTGTTATTAAATACTCATTCGCTCATGTACCTGATTTTCTAAAAATATATATTTACATCAGTAGTTATCGATTACGCTAAACCTAAACCTAAACATGGTTTAGTTGACTTGGCAAACTAAAATAAAAGAATTAATAATGTAAATAAATAAAAAAAATATCTACTTGTTCTTAAACGAAATAAAATATCTAAGAGACATTCGTAAAATTATAGATGGATATACATATAAATCTTATATAAATTTAATATTATTATTTAAATAATCATGTGTAAGTGCCAGAATGTTGGTAACGAGTGTTGAGCATCAGCTTGCTCGGGTCGGTTCCGACGTCTAACCCGTTCCTGCATAAAGTCAGCCACCTACCCCTACCCTCCTACCTATATACTCGCTACTAATTCAATTGTGCAAGAAGTATATATATTTTAAGTTTATACAACAGCAAAGTCAATTCTTCTTCTTTCAATTACCGCTAAGTATATTTAACACAACTTAAAAAAAATATTGGGAAATGTGATATTTACTAGTAAGAAAACTCATCGCTCTTAGACGTCAACGATAAAGGATTGCCATTCTAGAAGAAATATCTATGAGCAATGGGTTTTTACTTACTTTGAAACAAGGATATGAAAAAGTTTATTGAATTTCTACACTTTTTTTGGAATGACTAATTTGTTGCTAATCTTACGATTTTTACAACTTTACCGAGCTTGCCGGCCTCGCATAATTACCTAAATTTTGTTATTGAAAATGTCCATTTCGGTAGCTGCATTCAGCTCGCAGCCTACTTTTCTTTTTTATATAAAATTAATACATTTAGATTAGTGGCGAACGTTCTTTTTTATTTAGGATATATCTACAAGTTAGTATATTTAAGGAATATGAATGATTACAAGATTATGTTTATCAAAGCTATCTGCACGAAAGTGTACTAAATTCTTCATGGTATTCTCTGCTATTAACCTAATTTAAGTCGAAATTAGTTTGATGTGCTGGTGGGTGGGGTGCACAGAATATTGGGTTGAGTAATATACTTGCAAATATACACATTAAACAGTATTAAAACAGACAAATAACAAAAACACTCATAATAAAATATGGTACACATACGTCATATAAAACTGAATTCCATCTTTACCCATTGTTATTGCATAACACCTGAACGACTGGATAAACTTTGCTATTTTTTTTGTTATGTTAGTTATTTTTAGGATTATAAAACGTAAATAAAAAAAGTCAACGTTTGCATTAGTCATGTTTCGAGTTACAAAATGCATGATACTTGCTCACGTGGTTGAAGTTCATGGCAATGAGCAACGCATCAGACATAATAATGGTGTCTTCAATCAACGGTCTCTTAACATCCGTAGAATCTCAAGCATGTTTGCTAATTTAAGACATAAATAAATATTTCATGTCAATGTCACTAGTATTTTTCAACGACTTTCCCGGCGTCATTTTGAGAATGCTTTGTAAACACTGCTTTGTTCTTCATGTACTAATTTGACGTTATAGCTTTTAATACATTTTGTTTATTGAAATTTTATGGTCAAATATTACATTCGTCCAGTATGTTACACTGTACCCAAACCTTTTAACTCGGCACTAATATATAACACCATTAAGCGTGCTGTTTTTATGATGTTAGAAATGAAAATCTAAAATATTGTCGTAAAGGTTATGTGTGTTTTGGAGCCTAGTGAAATATATTTAAGAGCTGCTTTATGTTATAATGTAATACAGTATACACATACTTAACTTAATGCCATGTTTATTGTGAAAATTGCCTGTGTGGTATAGTGGTTCTTCGTAGGACTTGACTTCTTGAGTTCCTAAGTTCAATCCCCGGAACAAACTGCAAAAAATATGAAACGCGTATTTCCATTTTCTTAGAAAAATAAATGTGTCCGGGATAACAATTCAAATTGAAATAATTGGATAAAAATTAAGTACAAAGTTCCGGGTTCGATTTCCGGGTTTAACACTAAACGTGTTTTCCATTTTTTTTAATAAAAACAACATTGTCTGGGACTAGCTAAGTGTCTAGTTGAGCTAAGGTTTACCGCCTAACTAATTGTATCACATTGGTGGTACTTTTATAGCGTACTCATTTAACTAATGTTTAGGTTATCGCTACCTTCCTTCATCAAAAATAATAGAAAAAGACAAAACACCTTAAGTGCTGTCAGAATAGTCTATACATGACATTTCCAAAGACGTTTATTCTATTAATCGAAAACCTTTGAGTAATTTCACATGTTCGAACTAATGTGACATACCTATCTAAAATGTTTCATCGCTTTCGTTTCTGTTTCAATTGAAAAAGATAGCATGCATCTAAATCAGTTTAGTTTGTAAACATCAGAATCACCACCTTGGTAAGATTATGAATACGATAATAGAGAGCCAGCAGGATGACAGGCTGGTCTGCAAGTATTGTGTTTTTTGTCAGTCGATATTCTCTACTTGTCTTGAAAGAGACTTCATGGAAAGATATGTATGTATGTATGCGGGATTAAGTACCTTCGGGTAATTGTGATCCAACACTTTGGTGGTATGGGCTTGAAGATATTTACTTAACAACCTTCATATCCCACAGTATTATAAATTGAATTTCATATTTAACATTTAACTCATTCCCGGCAACTTTGTTCAACTAATAATCCAATTCTTCAAGTTCCCTTGCGTCGCACTGATTTCCTTTACAAATCATTCACATTTCATTCACTAAATCTGTTTGACTTTGGAACATTCTTTTCAATGAGA